>VOQJ01032153.1:5000-17084 GCA_015052665.1 Apistogramma diplotaenia
CTTTAAAAAGCCAAAAAAACCCAAAAAACAGAATTCCAAAAGTTTCATTTATGCCCCCCCCCCCCAAAAAAAAACAAAAACCTAAAAACATATATAGTAGATAGTGTGGCTGTTCACACTTACCTCTGTCTGAATCACACGGACCAAGTAAAGCAAATGGTCAACTGTTTTGGCGATGGCACCGAGCTGAAGGCATCGTTCCAGAAGAGATACCGGTGAGGGGTCAAGCCTCCTCTGAAGCTTACTCCACAATAAAATCAACTCCCTATCAATAACAAGAGAAAATGCATACAGTTAACTCTGGACCCCAGTTCAAAAAAGCCCCCTCCCCCGCAAAAGAAAGATCAGACTATCACTTTCTGTTAAAAACAGACCACTCACCAGGAAGAGTAAAGACTCTGCTGTTGCAGCTGCTGTGTCAGGAAAGTTGTGCACAGGATGAAGGCTGTGTTCTCCTCACCCTCCGTCTCCAAATTGCATGTGATCTCAAGTACATCCTTGCAGTCCAGTCTGGATATCTGTCAGAACAGCGATAATGTTGACTGCTCAGCAAACAACAACAAAAGCACCACATCTCCAAGTCATTCGCGAAATACAGGAAACCCAAAAATTTAAAAAATAAAAAATGATAAATGCCACAAAACATTTTAAAACAAAGATTTGTGGATAAATTTGTGTATTATTTTTTTTTGCATGTTTAGAGTTTTTAAAAATCACTCATACTACCAACAGAACACATTCTCCCAGAATTTGCAAGTCTTAGTTACAGTACAACATTTTAAAGTTTACAAATGTTTCTGGGAGAGATTCATAATCCCAGCTGTACAGCTGATCCAATTTCTCTTTACAGCTTTATAATATTTAAAAGGACAATAGCTTAGCAACTGCTTCTCTTTCTTCACTTATAAAGACCTAAATGGTGCAGAAACTATTTTGTATCACATTTTATCCTGAGCTGAGTTCAAAGCTGTGTGGTTTTTGTATGAATATAAAAACTGCCCGAGTTGACAAATGTCTAATATAATTACATTTCTTGCTTTTCTGATCATGCAAATACAAGAACCTATTCTGCACTTCTATCTGAAACACTGGCGACACACTCTAACCTAACAGGAGTCACCCAGCCATTTTCTTCTGCTTATCCAAACAATTATTATGCAAATATATTTCTGTGTGAATGAGCATAGGATTTATGTACCATTTAAAGAAGCAGAGTAAAATAGTTATAAGCTTAATATACAGTATAGTATAATCCCAAACTGAAAATAGGCCACAAAGTACCCACATTTTCTATCTGGCACAAGCTTAAGGATTTTCTGAGTCATCTAAATCAATGCCAGAAAACCGAAATCTCAATTTGCATGAGAGTTTGGGGCTCTATTTTTGGAAGCTGTGCAAAAAGCCCTTATGAATAGGTAAATTTTTTTGCACTCATTACAAAATGATTTGACTTGCAAATCTGTCCCATTTTTTTCCTTTATCATCTAATATCAGTTACATATCGTCTTTGTATGCGTGTGACTGAACGCTAAGAATGGATCCTTTCATCTGTCGTCCGAAAGCGCTGCAAGGCTCTCAGTCATGACAATCTGACACTCTCTCAGAATCACACTCAAAACTGATTACTTTGTATTTTTGACGCTATATATGTAAATGTCGAAACAAATTCATCAATTTACTGAGTTAAGCCAAATATATCAATCCCTAGTGTGTGCTGTAATACCTCCATTATAGCTTCTTCATTGGGCAACAGGTGACAAAGCAGGGAGACGTATGTTTGACGAAACGTAGCTTGATTGGAAAAGGTGCTGCATTCAGTGCAGGCTTTGGCCAACACTACAGCTTTGGCGAGCTCTCCCATCTTCTCCAGATGTTTCACCCGCATCTCCATGAAGCCCTCGCCCTCCAAGCTGATGTATGCATTAACTAAAGACAGAATAAAAATTAATTATCTAAGGGACCACTATGTTACTGTAATTTTCAAATAAAAAGAACTTAGACATGTAGTTAACTAGGTCTTAACCTTCTTCTGGGTTGGTGAGCTGCCCGGTGAGGAGAGACGTAAGGACTGGGTTGCTCCACGCCCCTCCCTCTCCTGTAATTTGGAGTAATGCTTGAAGGTCTGTGCTTCCATACTGTAGCAGGGTATCATGGGCAATCTGCGAACAACACAAAAATGTTAAACCTGAATACAATAAAACTATTTGTTCAGCATCTTTATAAACGTTCATTTCCACAAACACAAAAAAAAAATTGTAATAAATTAAGCCGTATCTTTCCTTTAGGGAGCAAGCAGCACTGCTTTCCCTCCACTGATTGTGTGATAAGACGACAAATGAAAACTCAAAAGATTGCCAGTTTGTGCTTCAGCAGAAGCGATATTAAATTATCTGCTCTGCACAAAGGGAATCGTTTGTCACTGTTCGTATCCTAAAGGGAGAGCAGGTGACAGCTCAGCACAGCCTGGATTACTTTGCTGCTAACTCTGGCTGCTGTTTTTTTTTTCCTTTTTGAAATGTCATGTTAAAAAACGTCATTCTTGAATAAAACTCAATATAGTGACATTACATTACAGTCTAATAGCAAAAAACCCCCCCAAAAAAGTACTTAAAAACGAATGTAAAACTTCTGATTCAGACTGGTATTATATTTACGTGAATTTTTGCAGTATATCACAGTTCTACTCAGCTCGGACATACTGAACCAATTTAGCAGCATATTTTGCCAACTCTTCAGTGCATAGTCCCCAGCCATGCGACCCAGCCTACGAGACTGAAACACTTGACTTCATTCTTTGGAAACAGAATGGTTACATGTAGGAAAAATGTTAAACTTTTTCTACTCCTACTCTTATCTCTTCTTATCTCTTTTCTGAGAGAATAACTATTTTTAGCCCAATATTGCAGACATTCAAAGAATTAGAGGTTATAAAAAAAACACATGGTTTGGACTCACTACGGGGTAAACAAAACAATGCCGTCCACAACTGGGCTTTGGTTTTAGAAGGGTTTTAATTGAATCTCCACAAAGAAACAATTTTCCACATTTATTTCATATCATACATATAAATTATTTTTGTCTATGAAGTCACCAGTCAGCAAACGACGCTTTTCAATGTCATGTACCTGAACAGAGTGGTGGAACTGAACCCAGGCTTCATATGGGATTTCATTCTCAGGCACTGACAGCAACAGTTCAAAACAGCTCCTGCAATAAAAATGGACAAGTTTCATAAAACGATAATAAAACAGAAGCTCTCACAGGACAGGTTAGAGAGTGTGCAGAGTATGACCCCAGCCATGAGCCACCCTAGGTACCCTCCCAATAAGGAGTCAGAAGGAGAAGCCTCTGTTCTCGTGCCTACCAATTCAATTATTCACTAATATTCCTGTATACATGCAACTGTGTGCGCTTCAGTTAACATCCATTAACCTTCTTGTCCAACAAGGGTCACACTGAAGCCTATTCACACTGACATTAGACAAGAGGTGAGGGTACAGCTTGAACAGATGACACAGCTGACAGAAAGATACAGGCAACCATTCACGCTCACACCTACAAACAAATACAAATGCAGGTGGAAGCTGGAGCACCCGGAGACAACCCACGCAGGCATAGGGAGAACATGCCAACTCCACACTGAAACACTGGAGCTGATCAGCCTTCTTGCTCTGAGGTCACAGTGATAACTACTGTGCAATACACAAAATACTGAAATGAAATGTGAAATCACCAGGGCTGCTTGCACTATTTTGGTTATTTGTATCAAAATGCTTTACTATATACAACCACAGCTTCTCTCGTTCACTCTTCAACCGCCTTGCTGTGGGCTAATGTACAATATTTGCACACAATTTGCTGCTGTTTTAAGTCCAACTTATGGTCCCACAATCGTATCCGTTTGCATACAGGTTTCCATTCACACAGCGTATGGAGACGGGTTTTCAACAAACATACTCCTGTGCAGCCAAAATCCCGACTGTACATGGGGCACATCAGTGAATGCTGACAGGGCGACAAGTGGACCGAATAAGTAAGGAGCTACAGCGCAAGTCCCCGCAAACAGGACAAGTTTTTCATTGTTTTCAAACGCTCTGTTTCACTTCAGCTATCATGTTATAACTTTGCTCTTCTCCACGATGGGCCAGCAAGAGTCCACTCCACTCCATCTGACAACACTCTGCAGGTAGATGGGCAGTCAGTATGTGTCTCTCACCTTCTACCAGAAATGTGGGCTTCTCATCATTAACCCAACCCTTGCAAACTGCTGTGTAGTTGGTTTGTGCACAACAGAGCTGTCTGTAAACAGGCAAGCGGCCACATGTAAAGCATTAAATTTTTATAACAATGTTACATTTTTTTAAATCAGTTTTATGACTACATGGAACTGTGTACAAATATAAAATGAACTTATCTAAGGTAATCACCTCGTCCACCACCGAGTCTGTGTCTGTCAGCAGGATAACTTGGAAAATTATGAACAGATTTCAATGAAAATTTCTGGAGTTGTTGGAGGGTGGAAACAAGAACAACTGATTACATTTTAGTGGCGATCTGGATCCAGGAAACTTTAAAATGATTCTTTACCATTTTGAGAGAGGTACTATATTCACATATTTGCATATAACTCTATGAGGATAAGTCAGAAACCTCTAAAAATGATCTGAGGACGATTCTGGATCCGATAATCCAGAAGGCTGAGATCGAGTATGACAACACTGGGTGGGATCTATTGCAGCGTAGTATCGGCACTGAAAGGTTGGGGTGGGCGAGGTGTGCACTCCACTGAGTGCCCTTCTAGTTACAGTTACCACTGCTAACATTTGGGTTTCACATTATGTGTCACTGTATACCTCAAAGTTAAACCATAGCAGAGTCATTTCCATCAATTTGCAAAACCACTTTTTTGTGTGTGTTGGCAATTTACCCACTATTATTCATGACTCCTGCCCATTTTATAGTTATACATTTCATTTTATGCTCTGGGCAGAAGCAGGCTGAAAGAGCAGCAACTAGGTTGATTGCTGTTGTGAATCAAAACGTTTCCTATAATATGTATTATATACACTTGCTGTTATGAGAAAGCTGAAGGTGTCTCATGGCAGGCCGGCCACCTACTATGCCTTCTTCGGTCTCTGTCTATCCTCCTGTATGCACATAATAGCTTTAGTCAAACACACTCATTAATATCCCGACTGTATAGCTGTAACCTATTTTTGTTTCATGTTAGTGCACCAATGAAGTGACTAACATACTAAATCTCTCTGCAGCAAAAGGCTACCTCTCCTGAAAGATTTCTCCCCCTCTCCGCACATGTTTTTCTAAATCCACGCAAATTAAATGTTGTGCTTTGAATACATTAAGCCAACGTAAGAAACAAATAAAAAGCAGAACTGAAACTAAATGTATAACTGAACCCAGCAGAAAAGGGGACGTTAAGAAAGCAGAGCAGAGAAAACTGCCGGGATGATGAGTGCCTTGCAGTAGCAGCAAGCATATGGAGAACATGAATACTGCCTGTACTCAGATTGCAAAGTGCACTTATAAGGACTGGCAGAAAGGAGAGAGACTAGACTTACTCCCACTAGTTAACAGTTATTACCACTTAGGAAAGAAACAATCAGTGTCTGTGTCTTTAATTGTCAATGCTTGATCTCCTGTTCAGTCAGCACAAGCCTGTGTAATGGCCTGAGTTTAGAGAAAATGCCTGAATTTGGCCTACATGAAACAAACTTTAAATTGTATGGCTGTGTAAGTAGGCTATTAAGGACGTCATTCATTCTTCAATAATTGAAGAAGCTGAGCTTATTGCTTTGAAAAAAAAAATAGAGGCTTTTTTAAAACAGATGACTTGAAAAACCATAATACATTTGGAAACAATCCCATAATAAATCAGAAATAATCATTTTAGAAAGATTGGGATGATTTCATAAAGGAGTGCAGCTGCACAGAAAATACAATAAAAAAACTACTTTTATGCTTTTAATACTCAATCTTGAACTTGACTGATACAAACTTAGTTTCCAACCAAGAAACTGGCTTTACTGCTCCTTTCTTCAAGGGGTGAGGCTATGCTTTGCTTAAAGCTGCACTCTCTGTGCTGTTGCAGGTAAAGACGCCTGCGAGTCTTAAAAGATGGAGGCTGAAAAACATAGCCCTTCCTCAGCTTCATGTCTAACCAGGGAGGAAGAGGGCAGAAGACACACAAACTCTCAGAAGACATATTGAGTTGAAGAGTCAGAAGGGAAACTAGTCCACAAGAGAGAAGATAGGCCCACCTGCCCCATTATTCTCAATGTGGGGAACGGGGCACGAGGGACCCCCAGCAGAAAAGGTCGCGAGCACGCCAGTGTGAGTGGGTCTCAGGTGGACCCGCATCTCGAGATTGCTTGTAAAATAACCAAATCGATCCTGCTGGAGGGTGGGGCGTATCACACCGATGAAATTGTCACTTCTCTAGTCTTTTGCATTTGTTTTCTTCACTTCCTTTCTTATTTTGCAGCACACATTTAGAGCCCGTGAGACTCAAACAAGAAACAGTTTAATTTTTGTCAAGTTTGCAAAAATAAAAGCCATCAAGTTGCGCTGGCATTCCCTTAGCATAATGATTGAAATACTTGACATCACACACGGTGCAAGATCACTATTTTCTATGGACACTTGGCAATCCTGATGGTTAAAAACATTTGTATAACCCATCTGTATACAAGTTATATTCACATGATTTTGAATTGCTCTGATGCACAAACCAAAGAAACATTTAAACTACTTGTGCCAGACTCGTGCACATTCTTATGAGCTAACGTGCTGCCCATGTCTCATAATTCAGTGTAATATTTTTCAGTACTCACAAAGCCAGTCGTTTCAAAACTAGGGCCACTCTGTCGGACTCTGCAGTGAGATGGGATCGTGCTGAAGCAAAGCAGTTTATGGACAGGCAGTAGACCTCCAGTAGGGGCAGGCCATGCTCCATGGAATTCCTGCTTCCAGCATAGTGCATCAGTGCCTGCAAAGACACAGAAAGGCATCACTAACTGTGCAAAAATTTAAAAAAAAATTATAATAAACACATTTAGCAGCCTTGCAAGTAGATGAGAAATGTGCTGTAAAATTGTTCAAAACCTGCCCCAAAGCGGAGCCATTTGTCTGGATGATCAAAGGTTTTTCCATCTGGGGGAAATACCTGTCTATACCTGATTGATCCCAGATGACACTGTCTGCTGTGTCTGCTGTGCTCCTGATTGGGTCTGAAGGGACCTGACGGATCAACCCTAAATATTCCCTAAAAAAAAAACCTTCATTCCAAGAAGGCCACATACAGTACAGTGCATGATCATTAAACTCGATTTCTTGGGATGATTCAAGGCAAATGCATTAATGACTGTGAACCTATTTCCAACTGTTCATTTCACACAATTTAAAACAGCAAAATTAAATCCAGTTAATTGAATGACTGTTATTTGCAGGAAACAGGTGTTTTATATATTTCAGCTGTTAATGGAGAGGAAGGTTTTGTTTCAAGCTACATTTTCAACTGTCAGCTGTCTCCAGCTATAGAGAAGTCAACATCTACATCCATCTGTCACCTCTATGTAGCTGGTGGGTATGCACGTTAAATTATCATAGCACTATCAACATCCCAGGAGTCTCATTTGCCAGACAGAAGGAACTTCAGTGGGTGGTTCTTGTGTCCAGAGAGGAACTAAATTAATTCCCCTCTGTCTAAAAATACAGTACCCTCTCAAAGGAAGTCAGGAATAAAGTCTAGACCCCAAAGACCTACATCAGTGTACTAATTACATCTGGGAGATCTCTGACTCGAACTAAGAGTCACACCTTTTGACTTTTTTGCCTTTGTTTTATGTGAACCTGGAAAACTGTGACGCTGCACTGTTCAGAATAGGGTTTTACCGTCAAGTTAAATGACATTTTGCAACATTATCGACACGTATGGAAACAAACTTTTCACTGACTATAAGCGGAAGTTAAAGCTGCTGAAAATATTGAGAAATATTCAAAAGCATTCCAATTACAAAACAACCGTCATGGTGAGCTAGCTAATGAACTACCCCTGCTCTTCCTTTAGGCTGTTGGCCAGATTATGCTGGAAGCTCTTTTGTGGCTAAAAAGCCTGTAGAGTGGCTTAAGCAGAGAATGATATGTAGTTATGGGGTGGAGGGGGGGGGGTTAAATCAGGTACTTTAGAAAGCAGAAACCACAGTAGTTTCCCTAACGTGAGTGAACTAGATTCTAATCTATGATATATATACATATTTTTTTTTAAATAATCTCTAATGTTGCCCCTGGCAGATACACAGGTTTAGAAACTCTCACTAGATTTTAAGTGCACAGGGAAAGCTTATCTTCTTGAAGTGGCCAAAATCCAGTATCGTAGAAGCTAACGGCCCCAACTACTAAATATTAGGATAAACATATGCCGATGCTGCCCCGCCCCATACGCATGCACTAATATATGATGTGCAAACTGTGTCAATAAATGCACGCAAACATCTGTACTACATTTCCAGTTTTGCCAGTAAAATCACTCTCTCCCCCAAAAAAGCTAATCTAAACGATATACATCCGTGAAAGTGAGGCGATTTGAACCAGCTAAATGGGCAACATAAATTACTCAGCTAATGTAAGCCCAATGGCCGTGAGTTGTTTTGACGTGAAAATCATAATAAATAAAAGGAGGGGAAATCACAGGTAAATATGCGCAAAAATAAACGCAAGGCAATTGGGTGGAATCCTAACTTAAACTTCACCACTTAGCTAGCAGGCCAGCAAACGTCGCTGGTGAATTCTGCTTGCAGGCTGCGAAAAAAAAACAGTCCTGGGTGAGCTAACGACGGGCTAATGGTAGCTTCGATACTGCATGTACACATTACCTGACAGAAGTTATCGCAGTACTCCGTGGAGGACACTACGGAGATTTCTTGTTGCCTGAGGACGTCTTCGAAAGCTCTCAGAGTGGCCAGCAGGGTTTCCATTGCAACTAGGGTATCTTCGGCCGTATCCAGGGCCCAGTCGCTCCATTCGTGCTCTGGTTCGACATTATTCTCCGCCATCTTCACTCTCCACCGCGGCGCGTATGCAGTGCAGTCTGGCGCCGCCTTCACGACTATCGGAATATTTAAACACATCAGCCGAACTGACAGCAGGATGCCATGAAAACCGACTAAAGGGAGTGGTATGAGCAGAAATATAAAGTGTGCTTGTAATAAGAGCAGGTGATTGTTGCTGTTCTTGTTTATCCGCTAAATCGAGACACAATTTTATTTTTTTAATCTAATATAAAATTTGCCCCACAATTCACATAATTTTGACCGTGTGCGCTTTTCTTTCTTTTTTGTGCTTCTTTTCCTATTTTCTTTTTTTCATTCAAACGTGTGCACTAGTGTTAAACAACCACTATTACAGGTTTCCTCGACTGATATTGAAAGTTACATAAAGCACAGGAAGGTAGCGTCACGTCGAGCATAACACACCTGATAGCGCAAGGCCAACGAATACACAAAATAGCTGCACTGAAAAAGCTTACGTGATATTTACATAAGCAAATACGATTCAACTTTGCGACTGGGTGGCGATTTCTCGCTAAATGTTTATGCCTAATAACTGCCTAGAGAGAGCTATGAGCAATAGTTTGATTTAAGAAGGAAATAAAACACTGGTCTGAAGTTAATTACACTGAAATATAATTTCGTGTGCGTTTGTTTGAAAATTTGTTGACAGTGTGTTTTTATTTTTCAGGCCGCGAGTTTGGCGGCCTCTGGAGGTGAGTAGGTGTATCTAAACCTGACCCGGAAATAGATTTAACTTCTCTCGGTTACACGTGCTGAAGGTAAGCAAAGTCTGAAAATAACATCTGCGAAGGTTTATTAGACGTAGATCGGCTACAGTGCTGATTGATTAGACGTTAAAAGCATATTTTGATCGCTCTTTGTCAATAGATCCTAGTGATCATTAAGCGGACAGTGAAACAATTCAGTTTTAATCTTCGTATAGCTCTTTGAAGTGCCTGCGCTGATTCTTGGGAGACTAAAAACCTCGTTTCACACAGTCCCACCAGGTTATCATGGGGAAGTCCAAACAAACGCGGAACCACAACAATGGCAAGAAGAAGAACATTGCAAAGACCTGGAAGACAAAGCGCAGGACCAAAGACCTGGATCAGATCCACTCAGACATGAAGCCTGAAACAGCTGCTAAACTGCTGCATCAGGAGGTGGACTACGATGTAACCGGCTGTGCACAACACTACTGCTTACACTGCGCGTAGGTCTTTCTGTTTATCTTGATGGTATTAGTGGGTTCGCAGATATCTTAGAATATTGGGACAGGTGAGCAATAGACAAGCTGACTTTGCTCTATATATTTGCTGTTAGCCAAACTTCAGCTGTTCACCTTTTTTTTTTCTTTTAGTAAAACATTAAATGTTTGGCCAAAGTCCTGTTTAACATATATTGGGTTCAGAAAAGAAGCAACTCCTCCCAGCTGAGAGGCTGTAGCAGAGAAATGTTTAGTAATCAGTCTGTAAAATAAAACAATTGATTATTAAAATTGATAGGAATGAAAGTATGTCCATGTCTGAGGTCTCGGATCTCAGCTGGACCAAAGAAGGGGCCAGGGGGTGGGAATCTGGAGAGGAGTTCAAGGGAAGCTGTCAATTTACCGGTCAAACACATTTGCCCACAAGCTGTCGGTAGTAACCAAAAGAATGAGACTGCACCTTGAGGAGCTCAGTCAGGAGGGGTTCAGAGTAGTGAGACCTTATTCCATACTCTGGCAGACCCAGGACATGCTGGAGAGATTACGTCTCGCTCTGCTGGCTTGAGAACACCTTAGTCTATTCATTCACCTTGAGCTATTCATTTTACATCTAAAAAAACCTATCTTTTTAATGTGGTTCATCTTCTTGTCTTGCAGGAGATATTTTGTGGATATGAGGTCCTTGAAAGAGCACTTCAAAACTAAAGTGCACAAAAAACGGTCAGCTATTCGCTCTGCAGCCACACCTTGACTTATCGTTCTCGACCCTCTCCATGTAGGTTTCATAGCTTACATTGTTTTCTCCATCCAGGCTGAAGCAGCTCAGAGAGGAGCCCTACAGCCAAGAAGAGGCAGAGAGAGCAGCAGGCATGGGCTCATACATCCCTCCAAAAATTATTGAAGTGAAGACCCAACCAATAGAAGAGAACATGGAATGAGAACTGCTGCCATTAATCCACGGACTGATTTATTCATAACAGAGGCATTAGCAGTTAATCCTTGCTGTTATTGTCACAAACTCGAGAAGCAGTGCTGAATGCTGTTTGTGACAGATGTTTGTTCTTCAGTCAGCTGTGATAAATGTGGTTTGTTCGATCACCATGTCAGGAGGCTTCTTCTTACAATCAGATCTCTGTGTAAATACAAGGAACGGCAGAATTTTATGCCTCAATGATAAACTTACAGGTTACACATGTGGAGTAAAGTAGTGGAGTTAGAGCTGGATTTCTCTCATGGACTCACCAGATAAGGAACCAGGAAACATTTATTTAATGTATACAAAGTAATATTATTTTTCTGATTACACTCTAGTTTTTTTGAAAAACTGGATAATTAACCAAGTTTTATTATCTGTAGAAATTATTTCACTATGTACCCTATACATTGTTATATAAGTACTTTAAATGGAGGAAATGGGGCACATGGATGGTGATTCAGATGTCTGCAACCAGGCTGACTTTTACCTCTTTGGACCTTTAAATGTTCTTAAAATTAAACGATTCTGAGGCAACACTTCATCACATGTGTCACATGAACTTGCATAATTTTACAGATCAGCCGGAGTGATTGAGCTTTAGTTGAAGGTTTGAGGTCCCCCATTTTCAGTGGCTCAAAATTAATTGGACAAACTAGTATAATTTTAAACGTAAGGATTATTTTTAATATTAGGATGAAATTCCTTTGCAGTCTAATCTGGCCTTCCCGTTCTTGAGTATGACCAGTGGTTTTCACTTATTTGTAAACCCTCTGTATTCATGACAGCATCTTTTGAGTGTAATAACTGTTTTACCCCCCCCCCCCCCCCCACCC
>VOQJ01032153.1:19856-31237 GCA_015052665.1 Apistogramma diplotaenia
TGTTTTTTGTTGGGGGGGGGGGGGGTCGTACTGTCCTACTTTTAATTCATTATTTATTTTTTGCTGCATTGAGAATCTCTGAAGCATGTGAAATGGCAGGGAAGATCACTCTAACACATGTGTCCCTCCAATAGGAAGAGAGTGTTCGGACGCTGGGTGCCGAGGGGTTTTTCCTGTTCTCCTCCTTAGACGCCGACCATGATCTCTATCTCACTCCGGAGGAGTTTAAACCTATTGCAGAGAAACTCACAGGTGCATCATCTTGCCTTTCTTTCTGCTTGTCACTCTTGTCCGTTCCTTTCCCCCCAACCTCTCGTCATTTTCAGCTGTGGTCAGAAGTTTGCATACACACCTCATGGGTGTGAATGTCATGGTAATTTTAGGATTTGAATGGTTTATTTGAACTGTTCTTTTTCCAGGGTGGAATGATTGTACAGCATACATCTTTAATGACTTAAAAGACACTGAAGAATCTTCAGCATCACTTCTTGAAAGATTTAAGTGTGTGTGTGCCTGTCTCATACACCCAATTTTTAAAGTTATTAAAGATGTGCGCTGTATGATCGTCCCGCCCTGGAATACGAACAGTTCAAAGAAATCATGAAAAGCCCAAATTTACTATGACCTTCATGCCTATGATGAGTATATGCAAACTTCTGATCACAGCTGCATAATCTCACTGACTGGCTTCCTTACAGGGATTGCAACCCCAGTGGATTTTGAAGAGGAAGTGATCCATGACCCCAACGGGGAGACTTTGACCTTGGAAGCTAAAATGCAGCCTCTCCTGCTCGACTCCATGACGAAAAGCAAGGATGGTTTTCTTGGAGTAAGACAATACCAAACTCTGTGTGCTTCCTTTATACAGCTGGCTTATTGTTCTGTTTCTCATCACTGCTGTGCAGCCTCTGCAGAGGACTGCGATTATCAAAGTCACAGCACACACAAGAAAACCCCAGAAGGGCATACATTATCATGTGTTGCTGCAGTTATTGTTGATAAATGTGACAGTGCATTTTCTGGCTGCCTTACTCAGCTCTTTGTGAATGCAGCTCGTTCAAACTGTGTAAGGAGCCTTTAATTGAATCAAGAATGAAGCTGCCGAGAATTTGTAACGCTTGTGCTTTTCTAGATCGTCTTCCTCTGTCTCTTTCAGGTTTCTCACAGCTCTCTGAGCGGATTGCGGTCTTGGAAGAGCCCAGTAGTGCCTTCTTTGTCCTTCTCTGCCAGCCAGTTCCGGGTGTTCCTGCCCCCAAAGAACAAGATAGAAGTGGGTGACGCGTGGTGGGTGATCCCCAGCGAGCTCAACATTTTCACTGGATACCTGCCCAATAACCGTTACCACCCTCCCACACCAAGGGGCAAAGAGGTAGCTTAAAAATCCATCCCTGTTTCGCCCGTGATTCAATTCTAGCTTGTGATTCTTGCACTGGGTACTGGTTGATGGTTGTTCGGCTCTTCCTGCAGGTTCTCGTCCACTCCTTGTTGAGCATGTTCCACCCTCGGCCCTTCATCAAATCTCGCTTTGCTCCTCAAGGCACAGTCGCCTGCATCCGAGCCAGCAGCGACTTTTATTATGACATTGTCTTCAGGTGAGGAGCGAACGAGCAGGATAGTGGTGCTTTGTCATCTCGAACTATTAAACTGCAAAGTGTGTGTACTTTGCATTTGTGATGATTGATGCCTAATGCATACAGTGGATTTTGCTGTTATTATTCAGACCTGGCAGGCAGCCAGTGGTCGAGAGGCCGATTCAGCCCAGTGTTGACTTTGTTCTTCTGTCAGAGGTTTTACAGGTACTCTGTGTCACTGAATTACACTCTTTGTTAGCAATAGAATTAATGTTTTCTGCCTTAAAAGTTTACTCCCATTCATTTTTAATGACAGACCCACAAAAGCTTCATTGAAGAAATTTCTAAAGAAGCTTCAGATAATGATCGACATGCATGATGTGCTTTAAATAAACATGTAGACTGCTGTACAACATCCTGTTTCAAAGGCTTGAACATGGCAGCTTTTTTATAGAGCAAAATACACAAAATCATGAAGATTTACTTTTGATTTGGCACATATTTCTACAGCTCTCACTGAGCCTTTTTCACAGGCTTGAACAACTCTGTGGTCATGTAGGCAACTTTAATTAAAAGAAAAAAAAAGATGATAGGCAGGTCTTTGACAGTCGCCTTTGTCTCATGGCAGATGGATGCAAAGGGCATTCCTTGCACTCGGTAAAGAAGTAATCAGTCTCCCGCCTCTCACGTAATTGTCAGCCTCCAGCATCGTCTTTCCATTTCTGTGCTACTCTGAGCTGGATAGCTTGCAGGTGCAGCGGAAAGTGCACCCCTCTGTTTAACTTGCTGTGTGCGCAAGGTGTGTGTTGCCATGGTGACCACTGCTAGAACTGGTCTGGCCAGAATGTATTGAGAACCTGAAGTGATATGTGGATGGGATTAAAATTTACAAAGGGCTGGATTTGGCCGGCGCGTCTTGAGTTTGACACCTGTGGTTTGAAGACTGTTGTGATCCGGCTGAAGTAAAAAAAAAAAAAAGAGCCTCTTACAGCCTTTTGAAGGCCTGGAATCAAACAGCCATGTAAAGGTTAAGCATACACACCCTGTTTAAAAGACCTGACTCGCCGCTTAGTTCTTGTAGGGCTCTTCAACAGAGATGTCTTCTCCTTCTGTTCGCCCCTGCAGGATTCATGCAGAATTTCAGCTCAATGATATTCCAGATTTTCCCTTCTGGTTCACACCAGGCCAGTTCACTGGCAACATCGTCCTCTCTAAAGATGCCTCTCACATCCGCCACTTCCACCTCTATGTCCCCAATAACAAGTAAATACTTCACACACACACTCTGTCACATGGGTTGATATATTCCCCTCTGAGTACACTGTTTGACTACTACTTGTCCTGTGTTACAGGTCTCTGAACGTAGACATGGAGTGGCTCTATGGAGCCAGTGAGAGCAGCAATATGGAGGTGGATATCGGCTACCTGCCACAGGTATGGCTGTATATCTCAACACTAATTGTTCTCATCATTGTGAAGCCACATGATGGGGCACCTTTCACTGTGTGTGTGTGTGTGTGTGTTTTAGCCTGATTATAGTTTAGACCACTAAGGAAGTTTAAGTCACAATTATTTTATTTCTAATTAATCATTAAGCTACTCTAATGTCATGGTAACGGCCTATGTGACTTCAATTTAAAACACCAATGAATTAAATATTCATGAATCTATTCATTTGTTTATCGTTTAAATCTGATGCTCCTCAGAAAAGACACGAGTGCCTGAGGTGAAGTGCGTAATATTTCTAATGAGAAGTTGTGTTTGCAGTTAGAGCTGCGGTCCACGGGACCGTCCACTCCATCCATTATTGTGGATGAGCAGGGTAACATCATTGATAGTCATGACGGCAGCCGTGAGCCCATCCAGTTTGTCTTTGAGGAAATCCACTGGACCTCAGAGATCGATCTGGAGGAAGCTGCTCGCCGCATGGAGGTCACCTTCTACCCCTTTAAGAAGGTAATTGTGTGTATAAATAAATGGTGCCTGTGTAACCATGGGAGTTTTACAAATGTTCTGCCCCTTCACAGGTGTCCTACCTGCCTTTTTCTGAGGCTTTCGAGCGGGCCGAAGCAGAGAAAAAGCTGGTGCACTCTATTCTGCTGTGGGGAGCTTTAGATGACCAGTCCTGCTGAGGTGAGATCACTGCCAAGTAGCTGATTCCACAAAACTGAATGCTTATCGTTGAATATTCAGAAGTGCATCGAGCGCATTTGTCGTGATTTGGCGCTATATAAAAAAAATCGATTTGAATTGAATCACACATCAGTAAATTCAAAGCACTGGGTTTGTAAAGTTAAATGCTGCTGTAAAAGACTTTTATTACTGCATCCATTTGATATGAAATGGCAAGTAAATACAGGTATTAATCATGTTAAGGCCCTGCGCCTATTATTAATTTAATCAGTAATACATGTATAGTGGCATATTTTTTTATGGCCTTCCATCTTTTTCTCCTCCCCACACTTTTGTAGGTTCGGGGCGAACTCTCCGGGAGACAGTCCTGGAAAGTTCGCCCGTCCTCACCTTGCTCAACCAGAGCTTCATAAGCAGCTGGTCTCTGGTCAAAGAGCTGGAGAACCTGCAGGTGAGTAACTATAGCAGTGACTACACCAGGAAACTGCTGCATTTCCCAGTTGTAGTTACTGACAAATGTGCTTATCCTCAAGCTATTTTAAGTACAACTGTGTCCCCACATAATAAACCTCCTGTTTCCTCTTTTATTAGGCCGATGAGCAAAACTCTGCATTGAGCGAAAAGGCGCGCTTACATCTTGAAAAGTACAGTTTTCCTGTGGAGATGATGGTGGCTCTGCCCAATGGAACCATTGTAAATACTGTCATACAATTAAATCACATGCATAAGCACACCATTAGGAATATTAAGATAATAAATGTTGCCTACCTGCAGCATCCACATTGCATTAGCAGTGAATTAATGGAGCTCTGATACCAGCCAGTCAGCTGAGGCTGGTAGCAATGAAATAAAACTGAAATACAGTAACATTAGCTTAAGTGAATGCCTACTGAATAGCCCACCATTATTAACCTGGCACAGAGTTGGCAGGCTCTGCCACTGAAAGTAAAAAGTACCACAAAGAAGATTAATTACAGCTTGTATATACATTAGCAGCTACTGCAGAAAAATGTTATGAAAACCTCACATTTAAAATCCCGTTCCCTGGCATGACCAATAAAAACGTGAAGAAGAAAGAAGCCTCTAAAGCCTTTCTTCTCTCTCATGTGGTTTCAGGTTCACCACATCAACGCCAACTTCTTCTTAGACCAAACGGCCATGAAGCCAGAGGAGGAAGGCACAACTTTCAGCTTCTCTGGCGGCTTTGAAGATCCCTCCACATCCACTTACATCAGCTTCCTGAAAGAGGGCTTGGAGAAAGCCAAGGAGTACCTGGCACAGTAGTGTGTGTGTGTGTGTGTGTAAGCTAAAGTGGAGGAAATGAATCGTTCCTCTGGGTAAACGATCCAAGATAAGGAAAACCCACCAACAATTATGTGGCATTTTTCTTCTGTGTGTTGGCAGCTGGAAAACGTTTTTGCCTTCAATCCTCTTTGCTACTATTTATTTGGATGATTCTCTTGATTTATTAAAAAAAAAGTTTTATATAGTATTTGTATTGTGACTAGTATAAATCCAAAGGCCTTTCACACTGAGCAGTAACAAATACAATATGTAACAAATTTAAACCTGCTCTTTATGCTTGTAGCTGCAGAATAACATTGCTATAAAACACAGATGGAGGCCCACCAAGTCACTGTTTAGTGTCCATGCCATTTCTTTAGTGCGTTTACAACAGAGTATAATATCCATTTTCTGTAGTGGTGTCGCATGTGCAGTATTTGACTGAATGAGCCGCTCTGCTGCAGTGTGTGCCCAGAGGTGAGGGCTGGTGCCGTTTCCTCCAGCTGTGTTTCAGCAGTCAGTGAAGGCTTTGGCTGAAAGCTCTCCCCGAGCTGGGTAACGCCTGATGTTCTTGTTGAGGCTGCTGGAGGAAACACCCGTCTCTGACTCAGGGGACAGCAGCAGCAGGAGGAACTAAAAACTGGACTGCAGAATATAAAATGAATCAGATGGCCACTGTTTTTGTTTTGAGCCAAATGTGAGATTCTGTTCATAGGAAGACGTGACCACACCAAAGAAGTTTTCTTTCTTACTGTGTAATATTTGGTATCAGTGGAAGAATTGTTGGATTTGTGCAGAGGGCTTCAGACCAAAAATACCAATTTGCTTTGTGTCATTAGCATGGAGGACAAAAAAAAAACCTCCTCCCCTCGTATAGAAAGGTTTGTGTCTAAGTCCTAATTTTAAGAATAGAAGAGCCCAGTGATCTCACACACACACACACTTACACCCATGTGAAATATCTTCCTGCTTTTACAGGGGAAAACACTGTCCTTCTGTGACCTACCAGTGCAATTTTTTTCACTTATATAATAAAGACTTTTTTTTTTAAAGAATGAAACCTGTGGGTCCTTCTTGGTAACAATCACACAAGTTTAAATTGACATTGTGCTGATTTTTATTAACTAATCTACAGTACTGTAGAATGTAGGTGAAGTCGATTGGTTCATCAGAGTTAAGCGGATTAACAGATGCAGCTGAATGACATAATTACATGAAGTATTGAATTTTCCACGTTCAGAAACCACAGTGGTGAATAGTGATTAATGAGGCTGTTGAGGTCCATTAGAAGTACAGATGATCTATTGAGAAGCTTTTCGGAAGGCGGCGCTCCGAGTGTTCGCCGTTCATTTTGGCCGTCCGCGTCCCAGATGGATGGAAAGCCATTAAAGTGATTAGTGGTTAAGAAAAGGAAGTATTTGAGAGACTGTCGGCCGTACACATGCAGTTCAGAAAGCATCGAAGTGGAGACATGCGGCAATTATGAGGAGACGTTTACACAATAAATAATGAAATATTAAGTTGCTGATTCACATTAACGGCAAAGTGCAGTGTTGGATTTATAGCCTACTCCGTTCAAAAATTAGGATTCAAAGAATCCAGTTTCATAACAGTTCAGCTCTACAGCTCACTGTAGCAGAACTTAGTTTGCCTGCCAAACCCACAGGAATGAGTCAGCCACTAAGAAGTCCACCCTCAGAGCCCACTCTGACAGTGGGCTGTTAAGGATCAGCTTTAGCCCCAGTTCACATTGCTAAAGTCCACAGCACTTATCACATGGATTTATCCAGAAGTTTAAGGTTGATTCTGTTTTTAATGGATGTTACAATGAAATGAAGAAGCTGCTGTATGTTTGTCGCTCGGTGGTAAATTCTGTCTCGACTAAAGCTGATCAGAAGTGACGACGTGAATCAAGTGGAAACGCCGGACGATCTCCTCAGCTGAACTTCCACACCTCTAGCTCCATGACCCGGAAGTCGTCGGTTTCAGAAAGGCAGCAGTTATTAAAAGTGTAGCAGGGACTGCTGCGGCCCAGGTACAGATTCCCATCCACCCACAGACCAAAGTGACCACTGAGGGAAAAGCAAGGAGACAGTTAAAGGAAACGGAGCCTTCTTGGTTTGATGTGAAAGGAAGAGTGTAAGATAAAAAAAATAACTTAGTTACCTGCCTCCACCAATAGCAAAACAATCCAAGTCTCCTTTAATAAAAAAGGAATTCTCTCCAGTCCACTTGAAACACTGCAGACAATTATGAAAAAACTACATTATAATCACTTCTCAGATTTATAGGAACAAAGAGTGTTTCCCCATTTTAGCACCATCAATTCAGACTTAAAACTTTCCTTTATGATAAAGCTTATAGTTAGGGCTGGATCAGGTGACCCTGAGCCATTCCTTAGTTATGCTGCAATAAGCCTAGGCTGCTGGGGGGTTCCCATGATGCACTGTGTTTCTTTTCCTTCACATTTTTTTAAAACTCTGTTGCTACCTCACTGTGCATTTAATCATTACTTCTTATTAATCTCTGGCTCTCCTTCTCTCCTCAGCCCCTCCCTGAGCCTGGTTCCGCCGGACGTTTCTTCCTGTTAAAAGGGAGTTTTTCCTTCCCACTGTCGCCATGTGCTGCTCATAGGGCGTCGTTTTTGACTGTTTTCTCTGTAATTCTTGTAAGGTCTTTACCTTGCAATATAATTTTGAGGTGACTGCTGTGACCAGACTCTATATAAATAAAACTGAATTTAATTCAGAAAGTGACCATTTCCCCGGGAAGCCTCAAAAATATAAAGTTGTACAAAATTTCCATATCTATACCTTAAGTCAAACCATTATTTTTCATTTTCACTGGTTAAGAATACATTTCATACACTGACTAAAACAACACAGCTACAGTGGACGGCCATATACTTGCTTACCTTGAAGCGAGGATGCAACATGAAGAGAAACGTTTCTCCTGTACCATAAAATGTTTCACTCGGCCTCAGAGGGTGAGAGAGGAAGGCCCCAAATATCTGATGAAGCAAAGTTACAAGAGTAAGACAAAAGACCGTAATTCAAACAGAAAACAGTATGATGTATGTAAAAGTTTGAGATACTTGTTTATTTTAGAGCTGACTAGAGCCCGACCGATATCAGCAAACAGCTAAAATTGGCCGATAGTTCAGCCCCGCTAGTATTATCGGCTGATATTACCCATTAGCCAAAATATCAGTGTCTGAATTTAAATCAGCTGAGAAATTAAAAAAGTGAAGAGACAGGAGAAACACCATTCAACCATGTGACAACTGTTGAGTTGTAGATTTGTCCACTTCCCTAATGAAAACATGCATTTGGAACGGCTTAAACAACCAGCTGATCCGAGCAGAGCGTAAACGAGTAAGAAACTACTTGTTGTGACAATATAACCTCGGCCGATGTATCAGATTTTAAAATCTCCAAATACTGGTCGATCCTAAAAATCCTACATTTGTTGGGCTCTAGAGCTGACGGTATGTTTTTACCTCATCCAGCGCATCCTTGATGACAACAACAACAGGAGAGTCTGTTCCACTGAGTTTTCTGTAAAGAGACTTGAGGCTGGCGCCATGATGGGACATGCTGTAAGCCAGCTGCCACGTGTGGCCAACCATCCTGGGAGGAAGCTCTTTACACAGCTGCAAACATGAGGAGGAGGAAAGTAAACTAAAAAGAGTGAACATCAAGGGGTGACGTGGCATTTAAAAAGAGAAGATGCTGTCTGTGTACTTTTAGAGTACATTTTAATACTAGAAGACACTAGGAAATTAGCATGTAGTATGAGCAATACCATTGGAGGATGTATATATTAAATGACAGTGTGAGCTAACTCAGTGGACTGTGTGATGTGTTGCGAAATTATACCTAAAATGATCTAAAAATAGTCCTGTGAAGATACTGAAGATTGTACTTTTACTGATGAGGTCAAACAATTATTTTCTTATACATTTTTAAATAAGAGCTAAAAAGGAAAAAACTCTACATCAATATGACAGAACCATTTACAACTCAAAAGTGCTAAAACGTTTTTCAGTTATACATTTAGTTTTCTTAATATTAAAAAATGCTAAATAACTATAAAGGAAAGTAATCTGTTGTATAAAAGCATGCTGTTTATTATAAAATAAAAGGCTGTCGGAGATTGTATTACTGAAAGATAAATAAGTTACTGCACCTTTGATAAGAGCACTATTAGACATTATAACACGCACACATCTTTCATTGTATTATGATTAAATATGTGAGATGAAGTGTAAGCTGAAGTTGCCTCCTTATAGCAGCCTTGAAGAGTCCCTGCAACTTTCCGTTCACATGATGATGTTACAATTGTGTCTTTGTACTGGACTTGCTGGCCACCTGTGTTATCATATGATATGATCTCATGTTTATTGTCAGAGATGGATGAGAACTAGTGTGGACGGCCTTGTATGTAACCAATAAACAATGCCACATTATAACCATATTCCTGATTGCTGTAACACTTGTTCTCTTTACCAAACTATTATTTTTCACTTTGATAAAGAATTTCAAATGCAGCCTAACTTGACTTATCTTGTGTTTGAATTCTGAAACTAAACCTTGATGCTCTTAAATGAATATTCTGAAAACATCCAGAAGTAGAAAACCACACATGAAACGTTGGTGTAGCGTCACTAACCTCTCTGACATGTGAGGCCTCCAAAATCCGGCTGCTCTCAACAACGTTACTGAGTCCTTCAGGGTCTCTGTCAGTGACCAGAGCCGGCTTGTCTCTGCTCTCCTCCATCAACACCATCTGCAAAACAACACTTGTATACTTGAAAAAAAAGACATTTCTAGAACATTCAGAAGCATCATGACATTATTTTCTTTATCTGGTGTTGCAGCAAGCCTGTGTGTTGTTTTCCTGAGCTCAGCTGCCACTCATTTCTCCTGAGGAGCCGGTATGCAGCTGGCTCTGTTCAGCAATCAGCCAGCCAGCAGCAGAAAAGCTGGTGAAGAGCTGCTCACTCAGTGAGAGGGCCAGCTTGATAGCTGAGACTATCTTTGAGCTACTCACTAGTTGATCAAAGAATACACTTCTGGTGGCAGCGGAAGTGTTTTCTCCTTTTCTTTTCAGGATATTCTAGTTTGTCGTGGTCCTTTTGTTTGGCTGAAACAGTGCCATATCCATCTTTTTGAGTTGGGTCCTTTTTAATAAAGCTTGATTTTTTTTTGTCTAGCTTTTTCTTTTCCTGCTAGTGTTAGTCCCCTAGCCCTTATTTGGGGATGTAACATCAGGGAACAAATGTTTCAGTCTGTACTGACTCATCTAACTAACAAACCAGTTATTCTCCATTATCAGCACCAAAGTCCAAGTGACATCATCTCTCAATGTCTACTCTCTTTGAGGCCAAAATGATAAAAACCCCCTCACCTCCCAGTCATCTCCCGATTGTCTCTGAAGCAGCTCGTCTTCGTCCTCTTCCTCCTCCTCCTTGTCCTCAATGAGTACAAATTCCTCTTCATCACGGTCTGCCTCCCCGTCCACCTTCCCTCCCTCAAGTATGCAGAGGTCTGGGCGGCAGTCTTTTAAGTAGGCGTACAGCTCGTCGGAGCTACAGCGGGAGAAGAGCGCAGTCACTCAGCAATGTTGCAAATGACAATACAGCAGCTGCATCAACACAGCGAGTGTGGCGCCGGGGTGTGGTTGTTGCTCAGCTGCAGGAGGAGAGGTTGGGAATGTTGGTTCAATGAGCAGCGCTGGGTGCCAGCCTTCTTTATTTATTTTTTATTTAGGTACTCTCAATCCACCGCAGCGGATTTTGTGGTAGTGTTTTCTTTGAGGTTTGAGTTCCTCAGAACTTAGTCGGTACTTCGGAGGGGATCGCTGAGTTAAAGAGTCACCATCTTGACTGCTTGGGTGTTACATTTTAATAGCAGCGTGGGAAACATCCACGATCATTTACTTGAAAGCAGTAATGCCACACCACAAAAATAATCCTGCACTACGACTGACTCATATTATTATAATATAATTATTATAATAATATTATTATATTGTTATATTACTGCATCATTGTTGCTGATGCGGAACTATTAGCAACTCCTCCATACTTTACTCTTAGGTTACTTCCTGTGTATATAGGAAATAAAAGGAGTAAAACGTATTAAATGTTAAGGAGTAAAAAGCTGAATAAAACAACAGTTTTTGCATATTCAGGTATTTGCACCGAGTCACGCCACAGTCACCCTTATTATTCATGCATAACTAACTGCTGACAGACTGTTTTTCTGAGGCCAATGTTCACTGAGTGGCAACACACGAGTAAGCCTGCAAGACAGTGCTGTGAAAAGTATTTGCTTCCTTCCTGATTTTTTTTTTTTTTTTTTTTTCTTATTTTTCCCATATTTTAAATCA
>VOQJ01032163.1:20429-32693 GCA_015052665.1 Apistogramma diplotaenia
TTATTTTTATTAAATAATTTAATAAGAAAAATAAATAAATATATATATATATATATATATATATATATATATATATATATATATATATATATATATATACACATATATATATATAATTTTTCTTTAACAGCATGAATCAGCAAATTTTTCCTGCACAAATTCAAATTTTCTGCTTTCTGGCCAGACGTGCTGCTGGCCACCTTCGCTACCTCCTTTTAAAAACATTTTTGTAATACTCCTTTAATCACATTACACTTTTATGATTATTCCATGGGGCTACAGTTTTATTTCTATATCAACAATATACAGCACAATAGTGTTCTCTGTGTGTTTTATAGTATTAGGTACAGACTCTACATCATTGTAGATCCAAAGAGCCCCTACTTGGTGACTGGGGGAGAAAAGGAGCTACCTTTCAAGTGGAAGAAACAGGCTCGGGGGTTGCCACCAGAAAGACAGAGAGAGCACAACAATGGCATCTCCCAAAAGTCTTACTTATTCCTCTTGTATGAATTCATGAGCAGCGCAAAACAGGTGGGTGGTATTGCATGGTGGATCAAAATCTGATGGCACTATTTTGCATTCATAATTCCATCTATTTTAAAAAGCTCTCCTACACCACTAGCTAAAATGCAGCCCAAAACCATGACAAAGCCTCCACCATGTTTTACAGATGGTTGTAGTCATTGACGATTTGAATCTGGATTTGGATTCATTACTTGATAAGACCCAGATGTATTAGAGGTCCAGATGTATCTCTCCAGTTCTGTCAGGTCTTTTGTGGATTTCTAGATACTGTCCATCTGCTGCAGATTCCTCAATTTTTTTAAAAGACCCACTGTACAGCATGCCAAGGAATGCCAAGTTTTCAGCCAATAATGCATTTGGCATTAGTGTGGCATTTTTCATAGACACTAAAGAAATGGAAACAAATAATGTGTTTGTAACAGGTTGTATGCTAAGTACTTCAGAAATCATAGAGAACAAACACAGCCAGTCTCATTCCTCGGAAGCAAGATATAAAGAAACGAGAGGTGACTTAACACTGGGACCTATAAATCATTCACGCCTAACCCTACCCCAAAAAAATCAGTGGTCTAAAAAGAGGTACAGTGCACTTGTTCTACTAATAACTGTCAGCAGGTGTCGCCAAATAAATAAACGAGTCGCCTTCCGTGACACTGGGTGGCGCCATAACCGAGCCGCGTTTACGGAAGTGTTCTTTATCACCCCACCAACAGCGAGTAAACAGACCTACGGGATACCGCGCGGCGTTAAGTTTTACCCTTCAATGTGAAAAGATATAACCGTTTAGCTACGATAAGGAAGTTCACCGTGAATAATTTCCACGCAGAAACGGGGGACTGGGACACAGCCAAGCAAGCATTGTAGCTTTCGGAGCAGGTTGAGGATCTCCTGAGTGCAAAGATGTCTGTGCTACGTTAAGATAGCATGCCAAGCTAAGTGCTAGCCTTCCCCCCAAACTCGCCCGGACATGGCAGCGGCAGCGGGAGCCGGAGCCGCTCCTGGCAGCTCTCTGGAGTCAACTTTAAATAGAAAGTTTCAAAATGTGACTAACACCATGGACTCAATTCAAGGACTGTCAGCGTGGTGCATCGACAACAAGAAGTACCATAGTGTGATAGTGCGACACTGGATGAAATGCTTGAGGAAATGTAAGTAGCTATACCGCCTGCACCTTTGAACTCAGCGATTGCAGTCTAAAAACTGCAAGATGTTTATTGTTCATATAGTTTTTATTCCTGCTGCTTGATGAATCACAGCTTTATCCAGCGACGTTAAGGTCTTTGATTCGTCCTCGCCTAAATTGCCGGGAAACGGTGTAGATTTTTTTTAAAAAGGCGGCTCTTAGGTAGTCCATCAGTACTCCAATACTGTGGCGAAGGAGGGTCAGCGTCAGAGCAATAAGGCTGGCCTGGAAACCAGCATTGGCAAGTGGAACATCTGGCTTACCTCAATTTACTGATTCATGAAAGAAACAAACTATAACAGAGAGCCCTGCAGTCATGTGCATCTACTCACGCAGATTACAAAGAGTGTATAAACTGAGATGCACAGCAATTAAGCTGTTATATTTACAGTAAAGACTTTGGTGCAAGAGCTCAGCCTGTGCAAACCTATGCACACATTTACAGGCAACACAGTAAATTCTAGACTAAACCAGATTGACTGGTATTAATAAATTTAACGGTATGCAGCGTAAATTAACAGTAAGTACTTTAGTTGTCATGGAGCGGATACTTGATTTGTGTGTGTGTGTGTGTGTGCGTGTGCGCGTTGTTCAAAACAGGATTTTCAATCAAAGTGTATCACAGCCCGCCCCACGGTCAAATTCAGGTTGCATCAGTTCCTTTTTGGCGCACTGCTTGGCCAAACTACAGCAGGTTCTCTGTTGGAGGTATATAGGGATTATATTTTGTAATGAGTTCAGCACAGTGATTATTTTAGTGTTTCTTCAGTTCGTTCGTCTAAGTTAATTTAGTAACTTGCAGAACCTTTTATGGCTCCTTATGAGACTTTTTCCCAACTATGAGAAAGCTTGAGCTATCGTTACCTTTTCATGTTTATTTTCTGTGATGATGCAGCAGCTGTCTTTATGTCACACCACATCATCTCAGTTGGGTTTAAGTGAAAGAATTTCTTCTTTATCTGCTTATTGACTTGAATCATGGACTTCTGCTCTAAAATTCCCTTTCAACGTTTCTAAATACAATTTTGAATTTACTGTCGCGTTAATGATTGCAAAGCACTGATGCCCAAAGATAGCAAAGCGACCTCAAGCTGTGACACTCCCTACACAGTTTTTTCTTGTTTTGTGTTTTGAGAGAAAGAGAAAGCAGTAGTTTTCCTGGTAGTCTTTTCACTGTTTTTAGTCAGTATTTTTTAAATAGTGGAGACATGCAATGTGCCAAGATTTCTGCAGTTGGTTTATAGCTACACTTGGGTCACTGTCACCTCTTTAAGGTTTGCATATGGTGCTTTTGTTGTGATTTTAATTTTTTGTAGGGTCCCTTCTCTAAAAGAGAGAGTGCTTCAGTTCTGTGTTTTTTATGAATGATGAAACCTGTTGCTTAGTAGAAGATTCCAGCCCCAAATGCCAGGATAAACAGTGTTGGGGAAGTGAGGATGTCACAGTTGATGCAGACAACAGCAAATGCAGTGAACATAAACTAGGCTTTGCAAAAATTGAGAGGTGCATGACCAGCTGAAGTGCCACCACAGAGCAGCCCGCACTGTTTACACGGGCAGCAGTGGCATGCATAAAGTAGCTGTCACAGAAAAACATCAGATATTGACAAAAAGGTGATCTATTTGTATTCTTCTGTGGAGATGAATTGTACCATGTCTTCTTGTGAGTTGCCATGACTTTGAAATTGATGTCTGCAGCATGTACATTATCCATGCTCTTCAGCAGGAAAACTTTGCCATGGCAACCAGGAAAACAGAGCCATTATTTTAACCCAAACCATGATCTTATTTTAATCCTAATCAGGTTGTTTATAATGACAATTATTAGTATGTTTGTAATTAATAATATATTAAAAAAATACAAGCCTTCACTGTGAGATTATATATATTCTTGCTGCTAAAAGTATATAGATTTCATATTCTCTGCAAAACAGCTGAATAACTCTTGTGTCAGACCTTGAACGGCTTGGAGTAATTTATTATTTCTGTGGGCTTAAAAATCTCTGTCATTTATTTGAAATGACCAAATAATTGAAATCAACTGATGATTTTACACATTCCATTTATTCATTTGCACTTAAATGAGATATTAGCATGTGTTGTTAGCATCGCTGCTCATCTGATTTTGTGTAAGCACTGAGCAATATTTGATGATAAAGATGGGTTATAAACTTTATCCCTGTATTTTTCGGAGCAAGGTATGTTCACTGTGCAATTGCATTAACTGCAGTAAGCTGTGCTTCTCTCTCTGCAGTTGCAGTATAGTGTTATCTTCTCCTGAGACATTGTCCCCATTTGATTTCGCTGTTTTGTTAGGATATCTGACAGTGAAAAGAACACTTGAGTTTTCTGTTTATGTGGTATAAAGTGCGTTGAAGGCACAGTCAGACGTTTTTGAGGTTGCTTGGTAGAAAAAAGACAATTGTACTCATAAATATACATTACATGGGAGCAGGTGCTGATTCGTGTAAGCCACTGTGTTGCCCCACTAATCACGTTTTATATATGTGGATAGAGACCGGCTACATGCATAGTGCGCCCGATATTGTTGCTGATTATACCATAAATTCCGGGCTATAAGCTGCTACTTTTTTCCCACACTTTGAACACTGCGGCCAATACTTTTTTTTTTTTTCATGCCCCGAATAAAACATTTTGTCTCGTAACAGTTACGGAACCCCGGAAGGGACATGGGGAAAACAACAACAACAACAACAACAGACTTTTGCGAGCTCTCGCAAAACTTTTTAATGAAACAAAAACGTAGAGTTAGGGATGGGAATTGAAAACCACTTCCAGTTGAGAACCCATACCAAACTTTCCAGTTTATTGAAGTTGTATCATTTCTTTTTGTCAGTGCTGGTATTTTCTGACAGTTGCAGAGCAGTGATGTCAAACAGGGCAGTGGAGCTTCTGCACACCTGAGAGATCAGGCTCAAAGATAATGCAGCCTTTCTCACAGAGGAACACTGGATAAACGTTGGTAAAATCAGACTGGGTCATTGTCCGCAGTTGGCCTTCCTCCCTTGTAGCACATAACAGGAGATGCACATCTTGAAACATTTTCTCACTAGTGGAAATACTCTTTTTGGTTTAGGAGGTAAAGGAGTAAAGGAGGTAGCATGTGACATTTAGTCACTAGCTGCAAATTGATTTTGCAGTTACCTGCACAAGCAACAGCTGGCAGCTTAAAGACTTTAATATTGAGTGTGACTGTGTCTTCTGTGCTTTTCTATTGGGTACCGGAAAAATTCAGGGCTGTAGTATTTGTGTGAAAATGTCTTAAAACATAGATGATTGATGAGGAATCAATAAGAGAATCGATAATGAATCTGACCTATAAAAAAATCAATAATGGCATTGGAATCAATAAAGCCTTATCAATATCCATCCCTAGATGGAGTTCAGTGACCTTTTGCTGATGTCTTTTGCAGTCATTATTTTTTTCGTTTCCTGCCAGCTCAGGGGTATTAATTTTGTGTGTGAGAGAGAGGCAGAGAGACAGTATAAAAATATTAAATGTAATATAAAGTACAAACTTTTATATTATTATACATATTTGCTGTGATTAATACAGGAGACTTTCTTTTTCTTTATGTCCACTTAAATTTGTTTCTATTTTTAGTGTGTTTTCATTGACATGTTGCCGGAGATGAGGGATGATAGACTTCTTTGGCAACATCAGCTTTGATCCTTTGCTCATACTGAGGATCATAATGAGCATGTAGCTGGCTCTGAGCTAGTTTTAGCTTTAGCTACTTTTCCTTTATCTTATTTAAGATATCCATGTCCATGTGAGTGGGAGTGATTCAAGTGTCTGATTTTGTTGGTTGTTATGAATGTTTTCACACACACACTCACAGTGAGGAGTTTCCATCCTAACAATATGTTATGTTTGCCTGCACTACTGTGCAGTGGTTTCACAAGCATGAAATGGGCTGGTTCATAATCTGACATATGGGCGGCTGACCAACTGTTTTCCCATCCAATCTGGCCTGGCTCGAAAATGCTGAAAATCAGCTGATTCCAAAGCAGTGCATCTTTAGTTAAAGCACAGACTGTATATAAAAGATGGACATAAACACGGTTTGTTATGTGACATTTTAAAGTCTCGTACTGAGTATTTTCACCATCGCCACGTTGGTAGTTTTGAAATTAGATGCAATGAGCAAAGGGTGGATCAGATTGTCAAACTGCACACTCATTGGCTAATGACTTCTGATTGACAGCTCACTCTCGCTGTAAGAATGAAGATAATTTGCCAAATTAAGTTTGTTTTATGTGACGTGAAACTTGCGAGCCTATAAAGTCTTCAAGAATGTTTTTACTGAGATTACAGAGCAAGAGAGCCGAGGGCCATTATCACATGGACCTCTGTAGGACCCTGTGTGTCCCTACCCAATTCTACACCCCTGATTCCAGTCAGGCTGGCCGATTATAGCCCAGAACAAACCGAAAACATCTTCAGCTGCAGACTAAATCAGAATTTTTCAGGCTGACACGCGAAATACTGGTTATATTGACAGGGCTGTGGTGTTTGAACATCAGCTGGCTGAACAGATTGGTCATGATGCTCATAACACCGTGCAACACATGTGTCAGTTACCTTGCAGTCCTGTCCTTTTTCCCCTCTTGTGTCCTCACTGTGGTCAGCTTTTTTAAAATATTGGTCGCTGTAGTGTTTCCACTCGTTTATTCCCTCACGTCCACACAATCGTTTCAGCAATCTCACTCAAGGAATTTGCTGGCAAGTTTATTAATGCTATGATTATTATTCCTTTTATTTAGATGCTTATTGTTATTCTCTTACTGATAAATTTAAAAAACTGCATCATATAAATAGCCGGAAATGCACGGGAGGAGCTGGTGGTGCTGAACACGATCGTCACGATCGTTATGGGCTGTGTTGGACTGACATGTAGTTACATTTCTCAATCAGGTTACAGCACCACAGTTATGCCGTAGGCCCTGCAAAGACTCAACGCTGCAGCATAAATCAGAGCGTAATGTGACAATCATTTTAAGAATTTGTCTGTTAACACAGTTTTTATGATTGCTTGGAGCCAAAATCACACCGTTTGTCTGAAGAGTTTAGAACAATCTCTGTGCATATTAGTTTTATCTGTTTTATTCTTTATCAACTTTATCACACTTGCAAATGTGATTGCCACAGGAATTGTTTCAATGTAAACTCTTTTGTAGTCATTGTGTTTATGACTCAAACTCCTTGGCAGTATAAAGAGAACAGCCTGTTGTTTTTCTACTTTTTGAAAATTCATTAATTTTACATTGCACACTTATTTTGTATTCAGATTTCTGGCTATTTTAGCTTATCAAGTACTGATGAAATTATCAGCCGACTGATATTATTGGTGGATATTGGCTGTTTTCCGTTATATCAGTACTGGCAAATAATTTTCATTTATCGGACCGTGAACGAAAATTAAATAAGTAAAGATGAAACAGGAGGAACACCCTTCAACTGTGCTATGCTAAGAGTGTTGATATTGTGTAGTTTGTCCACCAGGAGGCACCCTGCACAACTCTTGTGGACATGTACTCAACATTTGTCAAGCATGCACATCAGGTTATGTCGTAATTTACAGCGTAGGGTTCAGAGGGTTACATACTTGCATTCATCGTGTCCCAGAGTGCTATTTCTTTCCACTAATGGGTTTGCAAATACAACACAAACACATTATAATCTGGATGTTTTATGGATTTGATCAGTTGCTATCTTCCCCCTCGCATTCACACTGGTCACCATTTTGCTTTCTGTAGCCCCGCAAAGTCAGGACGATCGAACAGGAAGATTGGGCGTGCACATTACGAACGAAACTGGCGTAAAGGTACATTGTTGTGAAATTATAATTTAGTGCAGCGATCTAGTGTGAGAGCGAGAGAGAGAAAAAGTGAGTCTGGTATGGGTGACTGGGTGGAGTGTGCAGGGTGAGCGCCTGCTTGATTATAGCAAACTGGTAAACTTCCCAGCCCAGTGCAAGACGACCTTAGCATGGCGCAGCACCAAGCGATCAACTGCTGGCTAGAACCCTGCTTTCTTTTTAACCTGTACTGTCATGTTATCTTATAAATACAATTAACTATAAATAAAAAACACACTAGGGAAATTTGCTTGCTTCATACGCCTGATATATCAGATCCTATAACGGTCGGGGTCTTGATGAAATCGTGTATTTACAGTTTTATTTCTTTTTTCTAAAGACTTAACTCGTCTACAGAGTGATTGGTGGTGTTCACTCACTTATTCTTTTGTGAGATAAATGCATAATATATTAATGATGTCCGTCTCTTTTTGGTAAACTAAAGAAAGGTGCTATCAGTAAAGTAAAGCCATCGACTGTGTGCGGCTACTGAAACTGTTTAATTGATTGAGACTTAATCACAGTGTCAGTAAATTAGGGTTTTTTTGTCATTTAGTTTTTCCAACTGTTCTTTAAGTAAAAATAAACCCACTTATGTTTGCTATGCTTTGTCATTTGACCTTTTATAAAGCAGAAAATGTATAGCTTAATGATAAATCAATCAATACTTTTAACCACTACTGATTTTGACCAGTGTTTAAAAAAAGGGAAGTTGAGTCTCTTCTCTGTATATTTACACTCAACAGATCTTAAGTCAGACTTATTCATAAGCACATAAAAACAGTGTGCATGCTGTGCAGCAACAAAAACAATAAAGGCAGTAAAGTAATAATACACCACAGATAAAAGCACCGTGATTAGAAGCAGATTTCAAAACTTGGTGTGGTTTAAATCAACTTACGTCTCCGTTTCCTCCAACAGCCGACGCTTCACACAGACTCAACCTGCTGTACCTCGCCAATGATGTCATCCAGAACTGTAAAAGGAAAAACGCCATAGTTTACCGTACAGCATTCGCCGAGGTGCTGCCAGACGCCTTCCAGCTGGTTAAGTAAGTGCTTTGTAGAGATGCTGCTTTTTTTTTTTTTGTTCTTCATTTCTCCTCACATTTGTTTTTCATTCTGACTCACATAAGTCCAGCAGTTGTTTATCATCTCCGCTCTCTCTAGCTCTGAAGGTGACTCGAAGGTGGTAAAGTCAGTGGAGAGGATACTGTCTATCTGGGAGGACAGAGGTGTGTATTCAGGGACGCTCATTGCTGACCTTAGGAATACCCTAGTCAAAGAAGAGTCCCCTCCTGTGACGCCTGTGGAACAAAAAAGTAAGTGCGTTGATCTTTATTTATATTTCTTTAGTTTTTCAGTTGACGTGCAGTTAAATCGAAAGAAAATCCAGATTTCTTCTTTTATTTAGGTTTAAGCTGTCCACTGCTTTTTCTAGTTTAGAAATAATCCCAGGACTGACCAAATTTAGTTGTTTATTTCTGGGTGTTAATGATGAATTTTGCTCTTTGAGTTGATGTCCTTTTAAAAAAATTTATTTAACAGCTCCAGTCGAGTCTAACGTCGATCTACGATCCAAGGTCGTTGCTGAATTTGTGGTAAGTGCGATATTAAAGTTTAAAGCTGGAAGAACTCTTGCCTAAACCTTAGCTTTTACATTTTACAAGCATCGTTGAGCTCTTTTTGTCTTTCACTCAAACACTGTGTTAAGACCTTGTTGCTCTGATGAGATGACTGACTGCTCCTCTTGCTTTAGCCGCAGGCACTAATAGACCATCTGTCCAAGTACAAGAGATCTCTGGAGGAGGTCGACCTGCGAGAGAAACAGCTGGCAGCTATGAGGGTCGACATCTTCAGTTCTGATGCCCTCAAGAAACTCAAAGGTGGCTGTTTAAGTATTCTCTTGCTGCTGTACAATCTAACCCAGAGCAATACAAAAGATGGGTTAGGACTTTTAAGATTTGTCTTTTGCTCTGCCTCACAATTCTGCTTTTTTCTTGCAGATAAGTCGGGAGGGAAGAAGTTCTCAAAGGACTTTGAGGAAGGAAGTGCACAGCTACAGGAGTTTGTGAAATTCTTTGACAAACAAAATAAAATCCTACCTCAACTCCTGGAGGCACTCACCAATGCAGATATCTTCTATGAGATGCAGTACAAGGAAGTTAAGATTGTAGCTAATGTAAGTGACAGAAACATTCATTTTTGTAGTTCTAAAACATGAAGAAATTCAGTTACCTGTAAGGCTTTAATCCTGTTTGTGTTGGCCCTATTGGGACATTATTTTTTAGACTCTTATTTGTTAGTAGCTGTATATCCAAGGAAGCTCTTTGAGTCCAAGGAAGTAAAATGGCTTTAACCACAATTTCTTCTCCTCTCAAGGCCTACCAAACGTTTGCTAACCGGGTGTCCCACCTCAAGCGGAAGCTGGACACCCTGAAGGGCACCTTACCCGACCTTGACGAGTCACCCATCCCCTCTCCCTCAGCAGACGCTCCATCTCCAACAGGCTCAGAGTCCCCTTTTCACGGTCTGGAACTGGCCCACCCCGATCCAGACCTTGACGGTTCTGCTATGGACGATGACGCAGAGCCGCCAGCCCCGAGCCCTCTGTCCTCCCCAGGCGGATCTCCCAGACCCACCGAGGTTCTCGGTGAGAATGACAATCGTGAAGTTGAGGACATGGAGCTCTCTGAGGATGAAACGGATAGTGGAGGCATCATAGGTGAGGTGGCACTTTGCGATTTCAAGCCTCTGCGGTGCAGGCTTTTTAATTGCTGTATGGTTATTTCACTTGGTCTTCTTTGGCGGAATTCTTCAAACTGTAGCTTTATGTACATTTCCAGCAAATTCGTCTTTTTAAATATTTTTTTAAAGATTGCTGGAAAAATACATGATAGGGATTTAGGCCTTTGTTTTGAGGTGAGCTGATGAGGAAGAGGCCTTTCAGGGTTGGCTATGTTCATAAGCAGTCAGTCATTGTACAATAAAGGTAATGGGTCTGTGTTGCCTTATTGAAATAATAAGGCAGAAATTATACTTTTCTTCTCATTCCTGACCATTTAATAAAGAAAAATGTCTGTTATACACGAACAAATGAGCCTTTATGAACAAAACAGCATCTATGCTCTAGCTGATATTTACACGCTCAAATTTACCTTCATGTTAAACGAGGAAAGTTCTGCTTCAATGCAATTCAAGTTCTCCAAGTGTGTGCACAGGTAACCGTCGTGTACCACAAGAGGAGCGAAAGAATGGAAATGCATTTACTTAGATGGATGCGTTTTGATCACAGGTGACGCTATCGCCTGCTGCGGACATCTGTTAAAGCTCTGCATCAGAGATCAATCAAGCTTTACAAATCACTCCTGTTCTGTAGAGGAACCCGTTAACCCTCAAGCAGCCAAGCTATTTTAGTGACTAAACGGACCAAATGGAGACATTTTAAAAATCAGGGACAGGGTTAGAAATGGGTACACCAGAGGGACAACTCAGATTGAGTGGAGGCAAAGTTAGAGAGTGTAGAGGAGGATGGTGGATATATTTATCAAATAAATACTGCTCAAAAGAATAAAGGGAACACTTAAACAACACAATAAAGTAAATCAAAGTTTTGTGAAATCAAACTGTCCACTTTAGAAGCAACACTGATTGACAATCCGTTTCACCTGCTGTTGTGCAAATGAATAGACAACAGGTGGAAATTATTGGCAATTAGCAAGACACACTCAATAAAGGAGTGGTTCTGCAGGTGGGGACACAGACCACTTCTCAGTACTTATGCTTTCTAGCTGTTTTGGTCACTTTTGAATGTTGGTGGTGCTTTCACACTCGTGGTAGTATGAGACGGACTCTACAATGCACACAAGTGGCTCAGGTAGTGCAGCTCATCCAGGATGGCACATCAATGCGAGCTGGGGCAAGAAGGTTTGCTGTGTCTGTCAGCGTAGTGTCCAGAGGCTGGAGGCGTTACCAGGAGACAGGCCGGTACACCAGGAGGGCAACAACCCAGCAGCAGGACCGCTGCAGAGCCCTGCAAAATGACCTCCAGCAGTCCACAAATGTGCATGTGTCTGCACAAACAGTTATAAACAGACTCCATGAGGATGGTATGCGGGCCCGACGTCCACAGATGGAGGTTGTGCTCACAGCCCAACACCGTGCAGGACGCTTGGCATTTGCCAGAGAACACTGGGATTGGCACATTCGCCACTGGCGCCCTGTGCTCTTCAGCAGGTTCACACTGAGCACATGTGACAGATGTGGCAGAGTCTGGAGACACCGTGGAGAGCGGTTTGGCAGTGGGTCATGGTGTGGGGTGGCATTTCTTTGGAGGGCTACGGAGCCCTCCATGTACTCACCAGAGGTAGCATGACTGCCATTAGGTACCCAGATCCTCTGACCCCTCGTGAGATCACATACTGGTGCGGTTGGCCCTGGGTTCCTCCTAATGCAGGACAATGCTAGACCTCATGTGGCTGGAGTGTGTCAGCAGTTCCTGCAAGATGAAGGCATTGAAGCTGTGGACTGGCCCGCCCGTTCCTCAGACCTGAATACGATTGAGCACCTCTGGGACATCATGTCTCGCTCCATCCACCAACCATTGCACCACAGACTGTCCAGGAATTGGCGGATGCTTTAGTCCAGGTCTGGGAGGAGATCCCTCAGGAAAC
>VOQJ01032167.1:8384-31347 GCA_015052665.1 Apistogramma diplotaenia
AGCAGTGTAGGGACTCGAAACAGGAAACTCCAAAACACTTTTCTTTTTGAAGTTCAGGTTACATCCTTAAAGAGTCCCTTGACATTTATGTAACTTGATAGCTGTGTTTCCAAGTACATAATTTATTTCTTTGAAGAGATATTTCATGGTGTTTCTGCTCCACTAGATAAGACAAAGGGTGCACTGAAAAATGTAAAGAGCTCCATTTCCACCTGTTCAATCGCGGCATCGCTGAAAACAGAAGCCAACGAGCCACCGTGACATCTCCCACTTCCTTTATTGCTCACAGGGGCGTTGTCATCTTCTCGACTGCAGTGTCAATCATCTACACAGCGAGACGCTCGACTCCAGAAGACAAAGTGGAAGTGGGTGAGTGGAAGCTTCAGCACAAGGTGAGATAAAAAGAGTAATAGAAGGGAGTGAGGTGAGAGCATTCAGTGGATATCCAAACAACCCCCCAGTTTCAATCAGCTTTATTCAAAGCTTCATGTTCTCGTGTAAAATCTCTGTTGTTGTGGTGAGATTTGTGTTTCACTTTAGTAAGAAGGCCAGAAATAATAAGTTGTGACAGTAGGTTGGTGCAACATATTTGCTAGAGTTAGATTTAAATAAAAGCTGTCTCAATTTAAAATGAGTTTTACTATATAACAGTGAAACACAACAGAATAAATCTCCTCAGTGTGTTTCTTTCTTAACTCATAAAGCTCTGCGGCTGCACGGCTGATTTTTTTAAATACTTTTCCCACTTGATGCATTTTTCAGTATATTTCTTCATTCACATAAAGCAGTGAAGAGCATGTTTTAAATAAGGTTATGCGAACCCTTCTGCATTTGCAAGCTTTTACTTTTATGAAAGATAGTAATTCTAATATAAATATGGATCTGAAAGTGCCTTGAACTACACAGCCATAGAAATGCATTGATACATCTTCAAATGCATGTTTTATGAAAAATAGTGCAGCTAATCTCAAGAAAATTGCCAAAACTTTGAACATCTTGTACTAAGTACAGTCGTGATCCCGGGTTTGTGACCCAGCGTTTTGGATCTAATTCTGTTATTTAAAGTCTCTTTGAGTCTTAGTTTTTATGGGTTTTTGCAGTTTGCGTTTTCTTCCTTTTTAAGTTCCTGGTTGGGGGTTTGATTTGTATCCTCAGATGTTCTTAGTTTAGTTTGTGTCCACATCCTGCAACATGACAAGTACATCACGAGGAAGTGCAAAAAACTGCTTTTCCTCAAGAGCCACTTGAGTCTGGCTCCAAAAACCAGTCACTATTTCAGTATTGAGGCCAGTGACTTGCCTACCACAGGATGTGCTGACAGTGCAGTTTTTACTTTGAAGCCAAACTTTATGTTTCCCATTTGCTGGTAGTTGGCGAGTGTTTGCACCCAAGCTGGTATCTTGTATGAGTTGATGACCACAGCAATCTACGAGTGACTGAAACAATCACAAAGGGGTTTCTGGTGCAGCCACCAATTTCACCTAGCCAGCAACCACCTGAAACCACTTGCCAACCAAATGGCCTTTTTACATTTGTGCTGTTGGTGCATTTTTAATGGATCGTCTCAATAATAGGCTTCAAATTCAGTGTTTGGCATTAATGGCTACGACTGTCTCTTATGGTGTCTATGGAGTAAAATCTGATGGTGGATCGAGACATAACAAGAAGCAAAGTTCTTCCCTTCCACACATATTTTGGGATAATCCACAAATATATCCGTCTAAGTCAGTGTCAGTGTCAGTGAAAATTGCCTGAAATTAGATTAAATTAAGTAACACGTTTTCAGAACTGCTCCATATTTTTATAAAGAAGAATTTGTCCTTTTTGTGGTGCAGTTTCTATATAAAAGTGAAGTTAAATCACACAGCTTCAACTAGCTCTCAAACTGTGAAAATAATCTTGTCAGCAGAGTCAGAAGAAGTGATAGTCTGTGGGCTAATCTCATCCACAACACAAAGTCAATTTTTCATCAAGCTGAAACCTTTTCAGTGCCGGCAGATGCGTCTCCGTGCCCCCAGAAGGAATTTACGAGTGTTGCATACAGTATCTTTGTATTTAGTCATGCTACATAAAGATTTTGCATCCCACAGTCACGCCAGCCTCAGCACTGACCAGACCACTGAAATACAGTCTTTAATTAAATAAAATCCTAAACACAAACAAATCTCGTCTACGTTGATTAACAAAACAAATAAACCTTCCCACAAAAACAGAAGTTCGGCTGTTTAAGACGCCATTTGTATTTCAGTAATGAAAGAAACCTTCGTCCTTCGAATGAGTACATGATGGTTTACCGAGTGTCAGACAAACAGCGTAACACTGGGTTCTAGTTTGGTTAGTAAAAGAAAGGCTTGAATTCCTGCTGATTTGTACCCAAAGAAAACAAATTCCAGATTCAAAGAGTATGTGACTGGGTTTTTTATCTTTATTGCACATAATTACATTAGATGCCATAACTGCTGATCCATCAGCTTTTCTCACTATGTTGCCTAAGGTGGAGTTGCAAACTGTTTTGAAGCTGGAAAGACAAAAGCAACAGCACCCGATATATAATTAACACTTGTGTATTTCTGTATTTTAGTTTCCAATATGTAGGAGAGGCTGGGGACTGGGATGCTGCTGTCAATGCTGAATGTTATCCATGCTGCTTTAACAGTTCTCTAAATTACAATTTAAGGCACTCGATATGAAGCACTTCAGTCCATATTAGTGTTAGTTTAAACCTGTAATAAGTGCTGAAAGCAATGTTTTCACATGAACAGCACAAACTGCTAATATCATGCAAATGCAAATGCTCCTCTGGTCACTAAATATGTAATCTATCCTAAAAGCTGCATTTTAGACTGCCAATACATAATCTAATGAATATTAACCTAGCTAATGGAACAAGCAGTTAACCATTTGGATCACTCATGTTAGCAACACATCATCATGGTTTCCCTCTATTTCAGAAATGCAACGGGCTGAGCCAAAAACAACATTTCGGATGGCATTCAGATGGATTCAGACTCATGTTAATGAGACAGGAAGAGCTGAAAAGGAAAGATTCCCCTTGCTTATGATTATTTCCTCTATGGTCTCAAATGCTATTACTTCTGCTTGTTTACATTATAAGAAAAAATACAGCAAAAGTTATGTAAAAACCCTTTGACACAGCTAACACTTTCATAAAGTTGATAGCCGTTTTCTTCCAATTATTTCTAGACAACACATTTCTGGTAAGAGGAGCCAAGCTCCGATTGTTTGATATGTGCCACACTTTTTTTATACAGTGCAAGGCCAGTCGTTTGTTGTTGTTGTTGTTTCCTTTCTTGTCTGTGAATGTTTTAGAAGCTGAGAACAAAATTGTTGCCACTTTAGCGAACCCACGCTGTGACCGAAATGTGAAAGGTTTTAAAACTGTATTTGAAGAGGAGAGAGATGTAAGAAACGGCTCATCCAGTGGCAATTTGTATTGAGAATGTAATTTAAAGTCTCTTTGTCTGAACAATATACTTCTATCATAAATTGACATGGTTGACCAGAGATTCAGAATTTCTGCAGCTACTACTTTGGTCATTTTTTTATCTCACTTTGGGGTTTAATTTTAAACTCTTATATAACTTTGTTGCCAACACTAGTTTGGCTTCAACACATTAGAAAACTGACACAAACCTTTATTCTATAAACATTTTCACTCCAATCCATATTTGCTGTTGTGTTAATGACTTATTTATATAAAACAAAGGTGAGAGTGAAAAAGAACTTTACTGAAAAAGAACAATGAATAAAATTAATTAGCTTTGTTAAGTATTATTTATTATTGTGCTTGGAACTACGAATGAAATCAGACAGTTGCACTGGATTATAATTCCATGCAGACACAAACAGCTGCAGATCAATAGTTAATGCAAGCCTGCTTGGAGTCTGCATACATGGTCCCAGTGAGTTTTGTTAAAACTCACTGGGGCAAAAAGGATTCCCTTCACTGCTTTTTACTTCCAGTTTCCTTGTTTTCTACTAAGTTCTCGCTTCTCTCAATAGTCGCTAATAGTTGCTAGTATATTATTAGTGACAACCCCCGAGTGACGTCACATTCTGTACTGGCACAAGATGGCGCTGCACATATTCTAAAAACTTGAATACTCTGGCGTAAATTAGCCTTCATACGTGTAGAGTTTCATGTCCACTTTAATGTATTCTGACCATCTTATCGTGTGTTTAAGTGCCTGTGGTTTTCATACAATCTGTGATCCTGCACACAGAAAATCATATGGACCCATGCATCCTCACAGATCTGGTGTTTAATTGCAGCAGTGGCTTTAAGAGTTGGAACTAAGCAACTCTCTTGTACATCAGGGTTTAATATTCCTAAAACCAAACACTAGAAAAGGTATTTTGCATATAACATTATCTGTGCAGTTAGAGCAAACACTAATGCACATGTGCACTTGGTTTATATGCTTGGCGGACACTTTTAATTAAAAAGAAAAACAAAAGGCATGATTTGGGGGCCGGTTGTGTGCATTTTATTATAAACTCAAGTTAATGGAGAACGAATTTAAATGTTGATGCTAATGTCCAATTTAGTACGTTTGGACTTGATGAGCTCACCCCAACAAACAAATCCTCCACAATCCAAAATGTGAGACTATTTAAGCTTTCAAAAATCTGTTATTTTTATTCAGTTTAGCTGGCAGAGGCAAGATTACAGATGTTAAGCTTTACTTCTGTCTCATCTTGGCTCGAATTTGCTGTGGTTCTGCGCAGAAAAAGCTGCAGCAGTGAGGACGTTGTGATGTCCAGATGATGAGTGCTTGCTTTTAAAACACCCAGCTGTATCACATTGTGTTGAGCTGGATGCATCCAGTAGCCCCGAAGATTAATTTAGATTGGATTCACACTTCTGAGACCACTCACTGCCTCAGAAGGGAACTTGTTTAATATGATTCAAAATGTTGCAGTATGTGTGTATGTGACAGATGAGTCTATAGACTATAAAACACTTTGTTTTTAATTACCCCATACATTAATCAAGCTTTGCATTAGTTCATGCTGGCCACAAATTTAAGCTCGGTCTTAATCCTTGTAGCTCAACTGATTTCAGTGCCAGCGGAAATCAGCTTTTAGGTATCAGCTAGCAGGTGATGTTAAGTGCTATTTAATGCCTCAGTCACGTAGCCCCAGAGACCATCCAGTGACCCCCTGGAAACCTCTGGTCTGGTGTTCCCTGACTGGTTGGCAAGTAGTTGCTGGAAGTTGCTGGTTGAGGCTGGATGAAAAAGGGGTCACTAAGAGGGGTCTCTACTAAAAACCTCCAAGTGATTGCTTTGGTCACTTAGCAGATTGCCATAGTGTGCATAGAAGATGCTGAACTGTCTGCAGACACTTACAGCCACTTGTCTTGAAACTGTGAAGTGTGACACTAACCAGAAACTGAGTCTTTATCTTAAGAAGTAAAAGTTGTGCCTTCTTACTGAAAACATGTTTTAAAAGCCACAGCTTTTACTTTCAATGCCTGTTTCATAAGATAAGTTTGCCAAAGCTTGCAGATGAGTCAAAGTCTTACGTACAAACTACGATAGACTGTGGCAATCTGCTAGGAACCAAAGCAGTGGCAGGGATGTTTTCAGTATAGCACCGTTATACCTCTAGCAACCAGTTTCACCAAGTGAAGGGAAGCAACCATAATGATCTGTGTTCGACAGGCAATCACCAACCAGTGACTAGGCCTATGTGACCAGGTCCTAAGCTCTGGCTTGTCTGCCCACATCTGCAAACTTTTCATTTAAATCTCTTTCTGTTCTTTCTTTCCACAAATGCACAATAAAGGGCCGGCAGGTGGTCTCAGAATATACTTCGAAATATAAAACCTATAGTGGTCTTTGCTGGAGTTTTAGCAATATACACATACTTCCACGTGTGCCTTTATCACTGTGTGTGTGTTGACTCGTCTACATTATTGGATTTGACAGCTCTAGCTCAAGTCAGGAGGTCTTCAGATTCAATCTGTCCTCATACGTATGTCAGGCTTGCCAGCAGGTACTTTAACACGTTGTAAGCATGTTTATTTTACAGTATGCCAGTTGCCAACACAGTTTGAGCTCTTCTCTAGTCAACTTCTATTTGTTGCTGTTGACCTGAGTGACATTTACAATGTCTATTTTGGCCAGCTTCAACAGCTGCAGTATTAAAGTGCATCTTCCTGGCAGTATCTGTGCATGGCTCCATCAGTGACTACTGTTTACATTTGGATTATTGTTCCTGCCATGTGCTGCTGCTCTGCATGGACAATACTATCATCTTAGTTGTTATTATTTGTACTTCTTTCCCCTTATGTATCATTGTGTTTACCCTGACATCGTCTATGACACCCCGGATGTACATCTATGCTCTCTACTGTATGTCTCTGTTTACAGAATTCCCAGTTTTATTTTGTCAGTCTCTGTTGGTTTGCATTGGTCCACCAGTTGTTTTCCCATCAGTGCTTCATGCACATTTTTTAACCTTTATTCTATAGTTCTTCTTATACGCCTGAACTACATAAGATAAGGCTGCATTTACCTACCAGTTGTTTTTTGATACTGGGAGAAACCAGAGCTCCCAAAGAAAACCAGCAAAAGCTTGTTTCTACATTTTAGCATTTTCATCAGCAAATCTCATGTGAATGGTTCCTGATTCATTATTTATGAGAAAATTTATATTTTAACAATTCCTAGTGCTGGTCCCAAGCCTGGATAAGTGGGGGGTTGCATGAGTAAGGGCATTTAGCATAAAATCTTTAGCAAAACAAACATGGATCATCAAAAATGAGATTTTCATATAAGATTAGTCAGGGCCTGGGTTAAAAGAACTGTGCTGCTGTTAGCCAGAGAGAGCACAGATGTGATGTTAGCTTTGAGAGTGTTGATGGAGAATTATAGAGAAAATCACTTAAAATCACAACAAACGGTTGCTTCGAGACACTTTAAATTGTAAGATAAAGACGATAATAATTACAGAGAAAACCCAACAATCAAAATGACTCCCTATGGGCAAGCACTTGGCGACAGTGGGAAGGAAAAACTCCCTTTAACAGGAAGAAACCTCCAACAAAACCCGGCTCAAAGAGGGGCTGTAATCTGCTGTGACTCGTTGGGGGTGAGGGGAGAGACGAATATGCCACGGTGCCAAGAAAGGAAGTGCGGTACTGCATGAGAAAGTCAAACAGTGGAGAACTATATCATGGTGGTACAGGACATGTATGAGGACAGTAGGACAGTGTTTAGGTGTGTGGTAAGAGTGACACACAGGTTTAAGGTAGGGGTGGGATTACATATGGGCTCTGAGCCCTTACCTGTTTGCAATAATGATGACAGATGAGGTCAGGCAGGAGTCTTAGTGGACTATGATGTTTGTAGACAACATAGTGATCTGTAGTGCAAGTAGGGAGCAGGTGGAGCTTGGAGAGGTGGAGGTATGGATTTGAGAGAAGAGGAATGAAGTCAATAGATAAAATACAGGTGAGAGATAAGTGTCACAGTGAAGATGCAAGGAACAGACGTAGTAATGAGTACATTAGAGGAAACAAAGTCAGAGAGGCAAAGCTGAGATGGTTTGCACATGTGCAGAGGGACGCTGGAAATAATGGACCAAGGATGCTGAATATGGAGCTGACGGGCAGGAGGAAAACAGAAAGACCACAGAGGAATAAAGTGAAGGAGGACATGCAGAGGGGAGGTATGACAGAGTAGGATGGGGTGAGATGGTGGCAGAAGATAATCTCATGTGTGGACCCCCAAAGGTGCAAGAAGAATAAGATGAAGCAAGTTTGTATGATCTTCAGTTTGAGTATTACACCATGTGCTGTGCACTGAATTAACCTTGACCTTTTGACTTTAATAATAATAATAAACATATGGCTGAAGATAAAAAAAGCTTGACCTATAAAGTCTAAGGTATCCAGTCACAGGACGCTGTTTGTGATTTAGACACAGACAGAAAGCACACAGTCTCTGTAATGTCGCACATATTGTGCACAGTGAGCGTCAGCGTCGATGAAGCCATGTGTCTTTCTCGCTGCCAAACAAAAGTTATCAATCTTGCTTTCCCTTCACAGTGCCTGTAGCTCGGAGAATTAACTCAGTCACACAGAGATATGTAAACAGAGAATAAGATGGATCTGGCTGGGGATGAGGTTTGCACGCCAAAAAAAATCAATGCAGAATACAAAGTGGGCACTAAAGTGTATTACGGTATCACGAAAACAGGCTTTCTATATGGCTCTATTGAACTGATGAATATAATGCAGGGGTTTCATATATACTGCAAAATTAAATAAAGGTTTATCAGCATCTCTGCCTAGAGACTGACAAACGTAAATATATGTAATATGTGTAGCATATATGCATAATTGACACATAACCATACTTTCTGGCAGGTTTATATATGTTACATATATATTGCAGCATCTATATGCAGCAGCACTACCATAATGTAACAATAAACACCTGACAGCATCAGTGTGGATCTTTCTCTCACACACACACAGACACACACACACACACGAAGGCAAATGCTGAGGTTGGAGAATGAAGATGCAAACACTCTGAGGTCATCCCCACAAACATGTTTACCAAACATCTACTTTTTACTTGGGAAATGAAATATCAATCGAAGCCTAAATGTGAGATTTTATGGCATAATTCACTATGATTGTTTCAGATGTTTTTTTGTTTTTCCCCCCTTTTCGAGGCTCAGTATCACAGCAGTCCCTTCACTGCACGCTCAGCTAACATAATACACATGTACACGCTTGTTTTAAAGAGTAATCTTTCAGAGGCAATTGGCCCTATCCGGCAAGCCGCCACATCTTATGCCACCCGGTAACAGCTTTCCCAGGCCTCTGATAGGCTAAGATGCCAGATGGCTAACGATGATGGATAGTTTATTTACCGAAGTGAAACAAGGCTGTGGAAAGATGTAAGGGGGAAAACAAAACAATTTCTCCAAGCAAGGCGGTGATGCTCCTCTTTTCTTTTGTCTCCTGCTTCTTGGATTCTTTTATGCTTTGTTTGGTTGGCGCATCGTCTCTGTTAGATTATTTTCATTTCTTCTGGCCTTTTATCGTATCAGAGGCCTTTCAGTGCATAGTCTTTCCTGTTATTTTTGCATGTTATCTTTCTTTCCTTTGGTAAATCGTTTTCTGCACCTTTCTTTTTAACGAAGGGACAGCCTATTGCAGAAAACATTTGTATCTCTTTGTATGAGACCACAGACAGACAGGTCTCTATGTGAATATATAGTGTGCAAGAGAAAGTTAACTTGCTCATGTCAACATTCATGGGTGTCCTGACCCCCATTAACACGGCTACAATGACCTTTGACACCCAATAACTTTTCTGTTGTTGTCCATCCAGTGACGCTAGATAGAGGGCCAGCAGGGTGGAGGGATGGCAAACAGGGAGACAGAAACTGTGAAGATTGCAGCTCTCCACACTGATGCTATTAATACTGCTGTTTCGTTTAACCACTGCCCTTTAAATGTTGTGTGGAAGTGCAGTCTACACTGATAGTAACCTATTGTTACTTTTCCTAGCAGATATTCAAACTGGGTAAAAGCCTTCATTTATGTTGGAGATTTAGGAAGAGAATGAGAGAAAGGGGCAGGATAGATGTACAGTCAGCAGACGATGACATTAATAATGAAAACAGCGCTCGGAGAGACTATGGCTTCATGGATATGCATTTAAGTTGGGATACTGTTGGTTCTTGGATCTTGCAATAGTTGAAATGTGTTCACGCAGCTAGATTTTTATTTAAGTCACATACATACATCCACCTGTCATCACAGTCATACCTACAGCCAATTTAGAGTCACCAATTAACTAAACTTCACACAGAAAGCCCATTTGGTGGATTCGAACCCACGACCCTCTTGCCGTGAAGTGACAGTTCATCACCACACCGCCCTGATTTAAGTCACATTTGAAGTGAAACTAAAAATAAGTGGTCGACACACTGAAAGCAGTTGGTCTCCGAGAAAACGCATTACCGTATTTTTCGGACTATAAGTCGCTCAGGTGTATACATGTAGGTCGCAGCAGCCAAAAAATGCATGATTAAGAAGAAAAATTGTTTATACATTTATGTTTGGAAAATTTATTTGATAAAATCTAAGACCAAGAACAGATATTTCATCTTGAAAGGCAATTTAAAATAATAATGAATTAGAGAACAACAGGGCGAACAGGCTAACGTAGCACATTCAGTTACTGACGCATAGACAAAGTGAGTACGTGCCTGTTATGGTCACATTCATATTCATATAGCGATAGCATAAAGAACATGCTAACAAAGTTATCAAACCATCAACTCACTGAATTCTTCATCCTCAGTGTCACATAAACAACTTCGGAGGCTTCCTCTCTGCGTCGGGTTCGTTAGACTGTTCATCAGTCGCAGTTCTAACAGGATGGTTTCGGTTGTCAGTGCAAAAATAACGAACACGTGAGCTGGGTCGCGCAGCCTTCTCTTTCCTCTTGCGTGCGGATGATAAGCGAGACGTGACTCCGCTTCTCTTTAGCCTTTATTGAACATAAAGGCTTCATGAAGCGCATCTTCCCATACGAACTTCGCAGGCGAAGACGACACAGTCACAAGAACGTAATGATGTCACAGTTTGACGTACGGTAGAGACGACCAGAATTCTCCAGCTACCGTAACGAATGAGTAAGGCCGCCATCAAAATTAAGTAATGACTCTTAACACGGTGTTAATAATTTCACATACAAGTGCCTCGGGAGTATATTGGTAATATGTACATGTACTTGCAGCATTATTTGCTCTATTCCGGTTATTACTGGGGTGGATGTCAGTATTGCTCCAAATTGTTCTCATGCATGTTACAGCACACCTAATGCTAAAATAGTCACAGCTCTTACTAGGCAGCTTAGTGAGAACTGCTAGTGCTGTACAGGCTACACTGTACAGACCACATAAACACCAGCCTGAGATCTGAAATCTGAACTACACCTGAAGCATTTCAGATGCTGCATTTAACCTGCATTACGAGGCATCATGAGCTATTTTCCCTCAGCCACCCTTTCAGATAAAACATTCAGATGCAGATCACGTGCTAAAACATGCAATCAAATCAAAATTGTTTGACCACTGCATTAGAGGAGGATGGAAAAAAAAGAGGACAACACAAAAGGAAGTAGGAGATGGAGGAAGAGAGAGCGCGCAGCCATCCTGCTGGTGCCGGTATAGAGGCTAAAAATTGTGAGCACTGATTACTACTTACACGCATGCGCACACACACACGCGCGCACACACACGCACATACACCGAGGGCCACAGATGGTGACAAGACACCAGTAGAAATTCGCTTACAATCTGCTGGGAGCTATATGAAAGCTCTACCATGTCAACCTCTCTCTTAGAAGTGTGTTTGCACGCTCACACACACAGACACACACACACACACACGTGTTTGCACTCACAGTTGCTCACAGAGACCAGTCTGTGGGATTTAATTGGGTCCTTTCAGTTTACCACTGAGTTGACAGCTCAAAGCAATTAAAGACACAGACAGTCCCCAGTACACCACTGAGGAGCGCTTGATTTTCAGACAGCCACACCTGAGGGGCACTTGTCATCTATAACCTCAACAGTGGAGGGGTGCTTGTTTTGTTGACAAGCATTACTGTTGAGCACTTGTTTTACAAAACACTCTGTGAGGGGTGCTTGTTTTCTTACGTTGCAGGTACAGCTGAACACCATTCGTTGTATAACCGCTGTGGGACAGTGAGAGCGTTACTTCCATATGAAGAGCATGCTTAACAGCACTTAAAAACATCTGTTACTGTATCTGTATTCACTGGTTTTTGTGTGTCCAAATCATTTTGTCATTAACATGCACAAAAGTATACAGTAGTACACAATAGGTCATGGGTTCAAATTCCGCCCAGAGGCATGCATTCAGCAAGGATCCCCAGGCATATTAATCACTGTACATTTGTCTGTAAGACTGAAACATTAAATGTGTTTTAACAATTGATATATTTTTATGTACATTTTCGATATCATTTCTTGTGATTGTGTAGTCAAAGTGACATCAGCTTACACGTTATCATCATACGACACCTCAGCCTTAATGTAGGAAATAAACCAAGCAAAATGTATGAGAAACAGATAAAATACAGAAACAGGCTGAAGCCCTTCTTAATATCACTCTTATTAACTTGGGACAATAGTGAGAGCATGGATGTGTGCTCAAGAGAAATTATTGGTTTCAACAGCAAAAAACAAAGCAACAAAGATTTAATATCAAGGTGGAAAACCTTGAAATTATGGAATTCACACACGAGTCTAGACGTTGTTTTATTGGAAGTCTTCTAATGTCCCATTTTCTGGAACGTACTGTACCATGATGGCTGAGAGTGCCGCACTGTCCTGTCACACATTTCTAAAGACCTCATCCCTGAGTCACACAACCCACCCAGATCCATCAAGTTAAAATTTCAAATTCCAACTCATAACTCATAAACCTATTATTAGCTGCTTTGAATGATTCATACTTCAGCTGCTTAACAAACAAACAGAAAACCTTCAGGAACAAGGCCTGTAGTAAAAATGATTCAAAAGGGTCCAGAGAACAACTCTGAAAGATGTTTATAAAGCCTGGAAATCGCCTTTAAAATTTACAGTAGATGAAAGTCTGACAAAATATAAAGAACTGATTGTTAACTCGAGACTTTAACAGGATAAATCAAAATATGATGTTTAAACTTGACAGAAAAAAATGTAGGTCATACTCATAAATCAAACTGAAGACTCAACAAGTAAAATCAGATAGTAAGTTCTATCAGTATCTGACATAAATGAATGTAAATTGTATCCATTTATTCAAATAGACTGAAATGGATGAGTTTCTGGAGGGAAACGTTTTGGTGAATTACAATGGAAAATGTTGGTCAAACTGAAAAATGTATCCATCTATTTTAATAAGTTTTTATTCCACCAGGTGAAAATATTTAAGCATAAAAAATATCAAAACAATTTTCAACTATTTATTTCCCAGTTATTTGAAGAAAGCGCTATCTCCTGGTCACGCTGTGCAACTGAGTAAATTAGATGTGTTTATCATTGAAACTGGACACACTCGAGGAGAAGGAAGGAGAACTCACGACTGCTGGGAAGTGGCTGACAGGCAGCTCGGAGCAGCAGTTTTATATATGGTTTTATTTCTGCTGGCTAAAGAGGCTAACTGCACTCCATGAGCACTGGCAGCACCAATGAACCAGCTGCTAATGGATGAGATGCCACTGGAATGGCCAGCTGAAGGCCTTCAAGCCAACTGCACTAGTCACCATCAAATGTGGGATTTGCCAAGGAGATGCTCCGCACAGGCCTGAACCCCCTCAGCCAGATCATTAATGCATGTTAATGCTGGCTGCTGAGGTGAATCCAGGAGTCCGTTTCCAGCTGAGGTGCAGCGCAACACCAAAAGCCCAAGAACAGAAAATGAAATACTGCAACAGACAGATATTAGTGAGAGACTTCGTATTGTGCAAAGCAAGCAAACAGAAGTGTCCTTGTTTGCTCACAGCACAGACTCAAAGAAGCACTTCATTTTTAGACAGGAACAGCTAAGGGGTGATTGTTGTCCACAATTACCAGCGAGGGACCCTTGATTTATGTACACACGCCAGTGAGGGACACTTTTTATTTTTTTATTCATTTTGTATCTGGCCCCCTTTATAAATAGATAGATCCCAGCATGGCTTGATTTTGCAGCAGCCACCCCCCGAGGCACTTGTTGCCTGTAACCTCTGTACTGTGGGGTGGCTATTTTGTTGACAGGAACCACTCAGGAGCACTTGTTCTGTGGAAGAGCACAGGTGGGAGGTGCTTGTTTGGGCAATAGTTAATGCTGAGGAGTACTTGTATACAGCCACAAATGACAGGAGTGGATCAGGTGGCTGTGACAAACACAGGCCATTGTTAATGCAGAAATATCACATTTAGAATTTGCCTTAAATTGCAGGAGTTAAAAAATAAATTAGTGTGACTAAGAGCAGCGAGTGAGGAAAAAATTATTTATCCAATCTTATGCTTCTATACATGTCAGATGTCAGGAAGTTTGGCATTTTTCTCTGTTGTGATTTCTTTGAGCGAAAGCTGGTTCAGTGAATAAACTCATGTTTGAAACAATCGATTTATTACGGCGGCAGAATACAGGTAGAGTTTGGCATTTAGGCTCACAGCAAACATGATGCAAATCGAAATTGGGGAGTGACGCAGGGGTCGTGGATGCTAGGCAGCGACGGAGGGCAGCAGCGGCGCTGGGGGAGGGATGGGAAACTCTGCGGCTTAAACAGAATGCCACATTGAGAGAGCGTGTTTGGTATGTGATGTGAAGAGAGTGGGGAGAATTAGTGTGTATGATCCGGCGCGGCGCGAGTCGCCTGCCAGAACTCACTCACAGGTTTCGCTCCATTTGTTGGAGGAACGAAGAACGTCACCCGCGCTCTGCAACTCCCAAGTAATAAACTGCGATCCTGCAGTCGCAGCTCAGGCTGCACTGTAAATCACCTGAAAACGTGTCCGTATACCACCTCACTTAAGGTATTCAAATATGTAATAACTTGATTCATAAAGTGATTCACAGAGAAAACAAATCTAAGATGTAATTAATACGCTGGTATCAAATACTGAATTAAATATTGATGAAAAGGTTACATAACAGTACTATAATAAATGTAAATAACATACCTGCACTGGTCACTGATAATTAATATTTGACTTTAATCCTTAATTTTCAAGTTCATTCATATTCAAACAATATCTTGAATTTCAGCACAGGCAGAGTGAGACAGGAAACAGAAAAGGTTCATATCTTTGTGGAATCCAGTTCATTTGACTTTTTTCATTTACTTATGAGCACGAATGAGTGGGAAAATGCTTCAGAGCCGGCTTTATGTGTGTTTAAGTGCCATCCTTTAGACTGATGTTAGAGTACATTCAGAGAGCCAGACTGTCATTTTCAGAGGCTTCTTGCTGACTGCAGGAACCTTTGTCCCAGAAATAATAGCTCTGTTGCGCGCAGCACCAAGGACGCCACTGCAGCACACAGACTTATTGACAGAGCTGAATGTAGGTTCTGCCCCTGAAATGGAAAACGTAATGCGAAAGGATTACATTCTGTTATTATTATTAATACATTCGAGAGTAACCATGTGTCAATGAGATGGTGTCTACATTAAAACTGTTTACTTTTGACACATGGTGCCTTTCTCAGATTATTTATACTGTTTGCTCCAAGCTTTTGTAACTTCGGTATCCAGCTCAGTGGGACCTTATAGGGGTTTGTGAGTAATACTGACAGTTTGGGGAAACAAACTGGTGACCTTCCTGCAGCAATCATCACCTGTCCACAGCCTATTCTATTCACAGTGGAGGTTTGGGACTCTGATGGCATAGATATCCTGCATACACATACACACATTTCCTTTCAAGCCAAAAATGCACGCTAAGTCAGGTCGCATTGCTCATCATTGGTCAAAGGCCCTGTGCATGCCATTGTAATACACCCAAAATCCCTCAGCTTTCTTATCTAGCACTATCCGCTGACTCCTCTATACAGATGGTTGTAACTGAATTCAATAATTTATCAGCCTGGGTCAACAAAATGTTGTCTGCACCTCTCGCTGAACTGAACAGATTGGGCGTTTGTGTACAGGTACACAAACACACAGAAAGAGGACATGCAGACAACAAACAATTCATTTAAAAAAAGTGAGGGAGCACTGCGACAAGGACAAAGAAATGCACGGAAACGCTAAACCTTTCAACCAAGTATGAACTACTGCATTTAAATGTAGCTGTGAAGTGTAGCCGAGCCACATGCATATTTTACACTGCAGTCTTTGACACTGTGTTCAATGCAGTGCAAGACTGTGTTCCATGACTGCATGAACCTCACGTCAGCCAAGGAAATACTGCAAGTGTGGGCAAACTGCACACCAGGCACGTGCACAGACATTTTGAGGGCAGGTGCTCCAGCCAAGAAAAGGGCACCCGTCACCAAAATTATTCATAAATCTAAAAGAACAGTATGATTTATATATATTTTTTAACACACTCAATTCATATCTAATCAAATAAATCAAACTTAAACTACTTAACTTTCTCCTGCAAAATGTTTGTAGTCATGCCAAAAGGCACCAACACCACAATCATGGTGCAGAGGTCAACTTCACTGACTTAGATTAGCTGAGGTAAAGCCTAGCAGATTTCTGACAGCTTGTTGGCATCCATCAAAGTGGCCAGGACCCAAACTTTAAGCCTCAACAAAAAGCAGGACGGATTAGGAACATTTTATTAAAACAAAATGCACCAGGCTGTAAACATGCTGTTGCTGCTTTAAAGTTGACATTTGAGTGATGGTCTTCCTTTTGAGTAGCAACTAGAGGACCTGCAGTTTTTGGCACTTCCTCATTGGCTTAATTTTTGCAGCCCTAAGGGGGTTTGTGCTGTCTATTACAGCCACTCCATAATTAAACAGTGTTTAGGCTAAACAACACTGCAGTCTCCGTCTCTGTCAGGCTTACGAGCCAAACACCTCTGACTGCTGAACTTGAGAAAGACTTAAACAAGACCAACATTGCAATCCATCTCTTTCCTCCTTACAATTCTAAAAGTCTTCAGCCAGCAGCTGGAGACTCTTTATGTTCACGAGGGAGGCCTATTCATCTCACTCTCAGTCATTCACTTTTTCTCTCTGTGTGAAATTTTTCATGCTTTTTTCCCCTCTTCTGTCTTCAGGAGTTCTCTTTTTTTTTCATCTTGACCTCTCAGCCAGTTAATCTCAGGTCATTAGACAGCCATTTGTCAACGCACAGGCACTGAGGACTGTAAGGTCTCCACTCCAACTGCTGGCCTCGCTCTTCAGATTCTTCTCTCGCCTCTCCTCTCCTGTCGCCTCTCCGGTGCTTTGTCGGCAGGCCCCAAGGCCCTGAACTCACTCCTTCTCATCTTTCCCCTCTCTAGTTTTCCCCAAAGTGCTGATGGACAGAAAACTACAAGCTAGGCCTGAGGGAAGACTGTGAGGCAGGACAGAGCCACTGAGAGAGACAGAGATAGGTAAAGAGACTGAATGATGTGGCAGAGTGAAAGAGAGATGGACAGTGAGGGGGAAGAAATGGTGAAAAAGGTGGGAAGTTGGTCACAAAATATTTGAGAAGGAGACAGATGGGAAAATAAAGGGAAAAGCACGGGAATATATCCGTTTGGCTGATGGGTCTATTGATGTATACTGTACATAAAGTGATCGTCTCAGTGAAGGGTGCCCGGTTTGTTAAAATGTGACACTAAATGGCTCTGCCCAAGCATCTGTATGTGACAGGTGAGGAGGCAGGGCTCCGTGGCTTTGTGCAGGTTCTGGATAGATGAAAGCTATTATCAGAAGGTCTTCGAACACTTAAAGGTGATTTGGTTTTCGATCATGCCTAAAGACTGCTGAGTCGATATGGACTCTGAAGCTGCACACTTCTCCTCTGAAGCGACTTGCTGAGTCATTGTAGGCACTATATTTCAAAAGTGTTTGCTCTTCTTCAGAGCAACTCTAAAAAAATGTTGTCTGATATGGATACTTGCATAAAAGTAATTTAATTTTCTGTAACATTATTTTTGCCTCAAGTGAACCAGTCACCCTCTTTTCTTTCCATTTCCCCCTTTTCTTAAATAGCTATTAATTGTTTCCTTTACTGCCGCTCTTCTTGTCATCCATTCTTGACCATTTTATCGATCTCTCCTCCAGCATCCACGAAACTCCCCATATCACCTTTTCTTTACATCCCACTTAAGGGCGTCTCTCTGTGCTTCAGCTGTTCTCTCTCTTTGTATTTTTAATATCCATCCAAGTAAAAGATTCTGGGCCAGCCACCTAATAAATTATTCAATTACAGGACTGTAAAAAAGAAAAGATGACTGGAGAAAAGAGACGGGTGATGTTGTAATAGGTAACAGCTACAGAAATTTAAAAAAAAATGAAAGCAGTGGCAGCAGGTGTGTGACTGACCTCTTGTGAGTTTGAAAAGGAGATCATCAATGCTCATCAGTGTGCTCAAACATTTCTTTTAGCTCATCAATCAGTCAGAAAAACAGCAAGAAACAAAACGGCTGTTTACTCATGTTACTGTACTCAATTATATGTGCTGTAATTAGATGTTAGACCACTTCTATAGATGATTAAATTATTTTTAAAGGGAATCTGGAATTTTTTTTCACCTATTTGCATTTGTAGATTTTGCTAAAGTTCCCTAATACGCTCCAGCCATTTTACTCCACCTATCCACGTCTGTATCGAGATGTTACAGTGGTCTTTCTGTCGGATATCGACATATTACCTCCAAATACCATAAATATCTCTGCAGAGGGACATCCAAGGCTTACTGATCAAATATCCACACTACTCCAGCTGACCGTTATCGGTCCAAAGGAGCAGATGGCCTCCGAGGTGAATGTGAAGAGTTTTTTGTGTCACTAAAGGCTCGGTGGCTTGTTTTTCCCACTCTCCATCTTGACCTTGCTGCTGGCTGACATGCATGAGGTTCTGTTACTTGGAGCAGCAACTCGCTCTGAAACCAAAGGGGGAATTCCACCTTTTACAACCAAGTAATGACTATTCGTATTGGGTGCTGTTATCGTTAAACTGGAAAGCTGCCATTTGTTTTGTATGCACTACTAAAGCCATTTTCACACATTCACCACAAACCTGAACAATGATTGGTTGGGTTTTAATCTTTAACCTGCATGTGCTTCATGATGTCCAATTGCACTGATGCAAAGATACTGCTGGAAGTAGCAGCTCCTTCGCCTGAACACAGTATTTCCACTAGTGTACTAAATTTCCTGTTGTGTGCTAAATGTTCAGAAAGAACAACGTCCTCACCGGACTTTCCCAACAAATGAAAACGCCTTACTGTACCAGTCGCTGTTTATTTTTCAGTTATTCCTTTACTTTAAAACTTCTTTCTCGTTAACCATGAAGGCAAAAACCTAAAAGTATCTGTTCTGACTTGGTTAAATCATTTTATGTTTAAGACTGTTAAGACCGTTTTGTTTTAGAATCCTATTTACTAGCGTCTTGACCCTACAGCGACACCCAGTGGTAGTTTTTTGGTACTGCACGTTAAAAGCCTTTCTCCGAGACGCCCTCAGTTGGTCCTTTGTTTCGTGAGATGTGTGCAGCGGTGTGGTTTCTCTCGCTCGAAGCCTTTTAAATAGAAACACCTGTAAGTGTTGTCTATAGCAGTTTTCATATGCTATAACATACGTAAGTTCTTTCTTTTGAATAGCTGAGTTAAGTTTGATAAGCACTTCTGTGTTAGCGTTTCCATTACTAACGGTTGTTAGGCATTACTGGCTAGCAGTGATGTCCCTTGTTGATAATTACACTAATGCTAAGAGATGTTGCTTAGTGACATGTTGTGTTTTATGTCTGTTGTAGTTTTACGACTTGAATATATTGTGGATGAAGTTGATCACTCACAGATTAAAGCTTCGTGAATCAAAGTCATTGTATTCTCGTTAGCTATCTGTCAGTGCTTTGTACAGACACAATCGCCAGGACAGAATAGTATCCAAACCACAATGTTTCTATAAACCTGAACTAGTAATGTTGTTATGCTTCTATGTGTTGATGTATGTTGTTCTAATTTGCATGGACAAGCACTGTACTGAACAGTTTGGCTTAGCTTTAGTGAGCAGGGACAGTAAATCCAACTGGTTTCACATTTTTCTGAAACCCAGTACACAGTTAAGGTCACAGTACAATCTACTTAATCTTATTTGTCCTGCAAAGAACTTTTACTAGGCCTCTGTTTAAGCTATTTAAGGTCAGAGCCGAGCACAATCTCGTTTAAACCACATATTGTATAAGCTGTTGTGGTGTTTCTCGTTTGAATCTCGGCAGATATTGGATTGGGGGAAAAGTAGATTTTAGTACTTTTTGTAGCACTTCATTCCGTGTTTTTCAACCCTCTAACCAGCCCTGTAGGCAACTCACATAGTGGGACTCTGCAGCTGCTCCTTTCCTTTTCAATTTTTCATACAGAGCTAACAAAACCGGTCTGAGCTGCCTTATGCAGAAATTTCAAGAAATTATCATGAGATCACACTGTGCTGCTTATGATTTCTCCAACTGTGACACGTTTCTCCGGGTTATTTGTTCTTTATCTGAAAGTGACACAGGGCCGTCTGTATTTTGCTTTACACTCGGGTTCTTAGAGGGTGGTATTTCTCCACAGCTAAGTCAAGTAAGAAGCCAGAAAGCCTGTCATTACTCTTTGAGGGGTTGCATCAATGATGTGACGGAGATGAGGGGGTAAAAGAGACAGGTGAAATAAAAGGAAGAGGAGAGGAGAAAGACTGGGGAAAAGGGACTTGGAGTGAGAGAGAATGGAGAAGGAAGACGGTTAAAAAAAATAGTGAGGTGGGGATGAAAGAAAGATTGCTCGGGTGGGTGATGGGGTGGTGGAGTTGGAGGGGGGGGTGGATTCAGACAATCTGGATGAGGTCGTAGCTTCATCTCTTCTTTTATTGCTCTTAAGATGGTCACATGAGTCCTGAGATGGATGAAGAGGCATCAGCAAACAAGTGTGACAGCTATAAAAACCGCCTCCCCGTGATTCACTGCGCTGTCTGAAGTGACTCATCTGTCAGTTACAATCTGCGATCGAGTGGGTACCCATATGTGTTTGTATGTGTGGGTGCACATAGGTTGGCGGGCAGCGCCTGTTAATGTGTGTGTGTGTGTGTGTGTGTGTGTGTGTGTGTGTGTGTGTACGTCACTTAAAGGCTTGTCATTTTGGCAATGAATAAAAATGTACACACTCATCCCGGCTGATGCATTGAGCTGACTGTTGAGTCCTTGGTTTGACATGATGTCTGGCCTCAATTTTCACCCTCTAGCTTTGGTGTCCATCATTGCAATATCCCCTGTTTGTAAGCACCCAAGTGTTTGCTGGTGCTCTGGTGACAATGCTGCGAGATGTGTGTGTGTAAATTTTGTGTGTCGGTTTGTGAAGGTGGAATGAGGGCAGTGAGGAGGAGGGCTGAGGCACTGACAGCAGCTTGACAGAGGGAAAACACATTTTAAAGTGTGAAACGCCAAAAGGTTTTCTGAAGCTCAAAAGTCATTCCCAAGTCTTGTCTGGCAATGTGGTGCAACTGATCTCCTTCCTGGGGCCATTTTGTGTCTCAGTATTCAGCTGTTGTATTTAATCAGCAGAGTACACTGCAGATAGTGTCTGATCAGTCAGAGTAACCTGACAGCAACAAGCAAATTCTTCTTTAATCTGCACCAGCTGATAGCAGAAACATGACAAAGAAGGGAAAAGAAGCTGTGCTCTGCTTCCCTGGTCAAATCCCCGAAGGTTGCATGTTCTGGTCAAGACACCACTCCATCCTGCCGGGCATCTAAACCGCCGAAAACACTTCAAAGATTTTATGTTTTATGGATCGAAGACTCACCTACATTATGTCAGCTTCTTAAAAGAGCAGTGCCTGCAGTCAAATTCAAACTGAGGAACCTGAATCTCTCTAATAACTGCTTCACCTGTTCTCCATGTGGTCCTCGCGGCTGACTACGTGAGACTGAAGAGAGGAACCTGGTCAGCGTTGCGTTCTTGTTTTGTATCTAACCTTCCACCCTCTGTGCAGACCCCTGTGACCCCTTCTAGTGGAAATCTGCGAGCCCATGAACCCTCCTGAGATTCTCCTGTCGTTCTCTGGCCCTGCGACTGCTGCCCTCCCTCATTCTGCGCCCTCCAAATCTGTGAAGGTCTTTCTCTTTCGCCAGAACACGACACTCGCAGTGAGACATCCTTACTACACTTCAGCTTCCTCTGTCAAGGCAAGGTTTGTGTTTTGGCTTGTTTGTCTAGTTGTCAGCAAGATTACAGAAGTAAAAAAACTGTAGAGGTGAATTGTGGCCAAACCATTCAAATTATGGCTCCAGTCTGGATCAATTTTTATAAACATTATGAGATGGGGCAGTAGCCAAGTCCTCTTGTTGAGCTTAATTTCCTCTTTTATAGATTAGCTGAGTCCGTCCAGCTGCTGGACAGTTACATGCAGGATGACATGACTCCTGTAGATGTAAAAGCTTATCCTTTCTTAACTGTCCACATTTAAGAGTTTTCTCATTATGAATAATTAAGGATGGGACTGAATGACTGATGCTTACTTAACTCTTAAACATTATTATCAATTTTGGTCTATTTAAGTGCAAGCTATGTTATAAGCCATGAACATCATTTTGTGGTGTTAAAATGTAAGTGAGAAATAACTCCTGAATGAACACAGCCATTCATTCATTTCCAAATTACATGAATATTTCTTTTAATTGGCACCATGCTGAAATGATTTGCCAGTGTTTGTTACGAATGAGACTAAATAAAGCTTTAATTCTTTGCCACAGTTGTAAAAGTCCTGGATCATGTTTCCTCTGTCACTTGAGATCACAGAAATGTAGTCAGTGCGAGTGTTCAATGTCACAGAGTGTCCTTTGCTGCCAAAAGTCTTCATCGCTTGAGCATAAACATGATGTGTTGTAGCATGTGCCGACATGACTGATTCTGTTGTTTTTCCTACGAGCTCCCAGATCTCGTGAACGCTGACAACCAGTTAATTACTTGTGACCAATGTTCTTACATAAATGGTCCCGTACAGCATCTCTCACAAACAGCAGCAAAGAAAAACACCGTGCAGCAGGATGATCGGAGCCTTGCTCTGCTCTTTAACACCTGCTTTCTTGCTTGACTGCAGCAGCATTGGGCACGGACATGAAAGCGCACGTCTGCACACCTGCCACATTTCCATTGTAAGAGGGTGTTAAATCAAGGCAAGCAGGCAGAGCTCGTTGAATTTACATAGCAAGTCTGAGCCCACAGTATGGTTTGCCTTGCACAATATCTGTGTGTGTGTGTGTGTGTGT
>VOQJ01032178.1:10334-21225 GCA_015052665.1 Apistogramma diplotaenia
GCATACATGTGGTTGTACGTGTTTGCAGCCTCACACACTGCCTTTGCCTTTCATGTTCGTGTCCCGTCCAGAGGCCTCAGCGGAGGCGACTCACATCATCTCAGCCATGAGTGAGGTCCCATCAGTCCCTGCTCCATGTGACACAGAGGCAGCAGCGGGCAAAGGTAATCTCACCAAATCAAAGTATTACTCTTTATGTTTATTTATTTTTACCTTTTTCTAATACTGCTGAGTGGAAATGAGTTTACACATTCAGTGCTTTCAGAGCAGAGTTGTCCTGAATTTGAGGTGATCCATTTGCACGAGTTGAATTACATAATCAGATTCATGAATTTCTTTTCTTAACTGCTTATCCCACTTGAGCTGTCGTAGGACGAGAGGCCAGGTGCTGGATTTGAACCCACGACCACCTTGCTGAGAGACAACGATGCTTCATCCCTACACCATCAAATTTATAATGTTAAAGGAGAATCTGTAGTGTGGGAGGATCCCAGCTGGCAGCCTTATGATATGATATGGATTCATTTCTCGTCTTTACGTAGACTTTGATGTAATCAGAACAAAAACGTATCCGTGTTTGACCCGTTCAGCGGTTTTTCCACCGCAGATGCACTCGGTTCTCGGCCAAAAAAACAGGTTTAACTCCGGCACACAGATGCTGCAGTACTTTCTAGCATTCGAGTGAGTGAGAAGTCTCACTGTGGGAGGCGTATCCCATAATGACTATGACTATGCCTCCCATAGTGAGACATCTCACTCATGCTACTCTGAGAACCGGGGTTACGCAAGTAACCTAAAGTTTTGTTTGGGCCGCAAAATATGTTCGCAGCACAACGGTGTGTTCTCCCACCTTTATGCCCTTCGGCTCCTGTGGCCCGACGAGGACCCGCCCACACACATACGTAAAGGATCACTTTGCAAAAGGAAACGCGACCTGTTGATGGGCGGGTCGCCGGTCCGATGGAGCCAGCACCGGCAGCTCGGCCGGGGAAACGCAGTATTAGACTTCGTGTTGTTTCATGGGTGAAAATCTGAATGTGTTGAGAATTACTGAAAGTAAAGTTGCTTTTTGTGTTTGTGTGCTGTTTCCAGAGGAGTGCAAAGACTGCCATGAACACAAGGAGGCAGGTCTCCATCCTGCAGAACCTCTGAGAGAGCGTCCCGTAGAAGAAGTGGCAGCTCGACTCGCTCAACAAGAGAAGGAGGAACAAGATATCGTAGCATGTAGGATCACAATCTCTCCATCCAGCTACATGCTGACCCTTTGAATAATGGTGTAGTGTGATTTTATAGGATTTGAATAGAAAGCAAGCGTGTGGTTGTAAATATGTACCATTATACAGTCTGTGTCAGCGTTCCTGTGTTTGCTTCACAGCGGTCTCAGCTAGTCTTGAAGGCTCACTGGCGAGCTCAGCTAAGGCGACCTTGGAGGCCATCGGAGCACAGGAGGCAGCCCTGCAGGCGATCACACAGCACACAAGCAAACTGAAGGAGGCCATGGAAGCAGAGGTAAAGAACATGCAGTTCAGTGCAAGTGTGACGGTGTGTTTAAACTTTAATATCCCCAGCAAACGGGGCCTGCACTCAGCTGGTACGTAGTGATCGCACAAAAACCAGCCACTATGTGCTTTAAAGCAGAGCCTTTGTGCAGAGATCCACTGCTGCCAGCAGTCTTGCCACACTTAGAAGGCTCCCTGGAAGTGCTTACCTGTACATGCACCCTCTGTGACACGCTGGATGGTCTCCTTTGTGTCATTGTGGTGATGCTTCCGTTTCCTTCTGTGTGACAGAGTGCTGGAATGGCTCAAACAACATGTCATGTTCATGTTCTCTTCAAGTTGTTTGCACCGTTTTAGAGGTCGATATAGAGGAACTGCTGGCCACGTTTGGTTTCTGTGTAATTAACCTCGTCTTAAAGGTTGGGCCATTCTGGACCCGTTGAAGGCGGTGCTCCTGGGCTGGTCTGCCCGTAAATGAAAGGGCAATTTCACCATTTCTTTCTTGTGCTTGTATCCTGGAGAGAAACAGTTGTGTGTTCAGTGCAAGTATTACACAAGCTGCCACAGTTTGAATACTCTGCAGGAAACCTCCCTCCAGGAACCACTGCAGGGTGGGGAAGCACTGACACCACATCTCAAATGTTTTGGAGCAGGCGTTTTGCTCCACACCTCCCAAAAAATATTATACTACGGCTGGAAAATGTGTCTGAATGTCACAGCACAGTGTAATGAAAACCGTGCTCATCTCGGTGCACAGCTGCAGTACATGCAGAAAAGTGCACTGGGCGAGCTCACTGCTTCTGAACTACTGCAGAGCTTGTTGTGCACCCAACAAAACATTTTATTAGCAACATTTTAGCTGTTTTGATTGAAGTTCTTGTTAAACTTAGGTTCCACCTGAGGAGAAGTCGGACCAGTGGAAGGATCTCGAAGCTGCTCTTGCTGACAGAAGCTGTGCTTTGAATGATGCCAGAGCTGCTCTGTCAAAAGCCAAGTAACACACTGATGCACACACACACACACACACACACACACACACAAAGATTGTCAGTCCTGCTAATCGGGTAGCAAACGTCACAGATCCGTTTCCACGTGTTTCCCTGCAGCGACGCCTTAGACGGTCTCAGATCAGTGATCGACAGGTCTAAAGGGCTGAAGATCTCCCCGGTTCGCCCCCTGGTGTTGGCTGCAGAGGAGAGTCTCCACAACATGGTGGTGGACTTGGACAAAGTGGTCATGAAGGTAAAAACTTTTTCCCTTTTGTTCATTACGTCCAGCTGCAGGCGACGACTCCTCTTCGTGTGCTGGAGGTTTGCTTTCTTGCTGAGACTCGTGCTGAAGCCTGTCGTGTCACCATGAACACATGAGCTGTTAAATGCTGTCAGCAGTCATTGCTTTGTCACTTTGTTTCTGATATATAGAAACTAAAAGCATCCCGACTGTGTTAAGCTGCTACTGAATCTCATTTTGCTGCAGTCCAGCTAATTACTGGATATTGTACGTCAGCCAATCAGCATGTAAAGGTCAGACAGGCTGCCTGGTAACACAAACCGTTAACTAATGGTCACAGTGTGAAACTGCCACAGTGGCAGCTGCTGCGCCCTCCATGTGTTGGGTGGAAATTACTGAGGCACTTCAATATTTTTCGATATGTTTTATTGTGTGACAGTGAAATTGTGCTCCTGAAGAGTCACGAGGTTGAGTTCAGTTGTTGTTCAAAGTGTTAGCAGTTCTGCTTCACTTGTACTGAAAAACCCTGCACGAGCATCACGCTGCGCTTCTGCTGCTCTCTGGTAACGACTGTTACCAACTAAAGGTGCAGTCTGCCGAGTCGGAGGCGAAGATCGTGTCCCAGTACAGTGAACTGGTTAATGAAGCCAAGCAACAGTTTCAGAGGGAAGTCAGCAGCCTGACCCCGGAGATCCAGGCCAACTGGAGAGGACTCGGTAAGAACAAACACTGACGTAGCTGACGGTGTCGGAGCAGTGATCAGTGCTAATGATGATCATTTATTTGTGATACTTAAAACATGTAAAAGAGAAAAATTGAGCCCATTTTGTGGTGACGTGGTTTAAAGTTTATCGGGAAGTTTGTGGCTCCATCGAATATCTGAAAATACACATTTCAGATCGAAGCACCAGGTTCCTGCAGTCGCCTCTCACTTACTTTTATACTTTACAAGTTTTTGCAGTTATCATTAGTACGTGAAGAATACTACTGTACGAGGTGTGAAGACCCGACCCACTCACTGCTCCTGTAGATGTTTTCACGAATAACTTTGTGTCTTTGTGTGTGAGCTGGTAAACTGTCCACGGATGACCTCAACGCCCTGATCGCCCACGCACACCGCCGCATCGACCAGCTGAACCGAGAGCTGGCTGAGCAGAAGGTGAGGGAGCAGATCCACATCGACGCCGCGCTGGAGCAGCAGAAGCTGGAGGACCAGAACGCCCTGGAGAAGGCCGTCGGCACCGCTCTGCAGCACGTCCGAGAACAGGCCCGACTGGAGCAGGAGAAGAAGGTACGGGTCCAGAAGGTGGTGGTTTTCTCCAGAATTTTCAGTTAATGTGGCGTAAAATGCTTCATCGTTTGTGTGTTTGTGTGCACGCAGCTGGCCGAGTTAAGGGAAGTGATGGAGGTGGAGATGAGGACTCAGCTTCGGCGTCAGGCGGCGGCTCACACGGACCACGTGCAGGATGTGCTCAAAGTCCAGGGCCAAGAGCTGAGAGCTGAGGCTGAGCAGGTCGCCAGTCTGCAACACATCACACATCAAAATCAGCTTTTACAGACATGTCACAGTGAGGTCAGAGGTCAAATGGGACATGATATCTGGGATCCACTTTTTTTTATGTGGTACTTTCTATACACACACTTATAAGAGTTTATAACTTTATGAGGCTTTTTGTCACTTTTTAAGTCGACCTCGGTGACCTCAGTGGACGTATATTAATGACTCGTTAACAAAGTTGCAAAGTTTTATCAGAATTAACTCAAAACTTTACGAATTATCGTGTTTAATGCAAAGTCTGCTAAAATCATCGTGGTTAATGGAGGTTAACGACATCACACAGTTTTCTCTCCCTGACTTTAGTTCACACACACACACACACTGTGTGACAAACTGCACTAGTTTGCTTTTGTTTGATACGTTTATGGTCATGACCATGACCACATCTTATGAAATCTGCACCAGAATCGCTGATCCAGATCATCTCAGCCCACTTTAAACCCTCAGTGCAGCACTTTAAATGATGCTTTGTCTCCATATCTTCTTCTATACCAACAGCATTGCCTTATGTGTGATTGCATCCTTCCATTCAGGCTCTAATTGGTTTGCAGTTTGAAGGTGTGCCATGGCAGCAAAGAACTACAGTAGCACAGAAGTACAGGAACAAAGCGTTTTTAATGTTTTGCTTCCCACGTCTGCTCCTAAGGAATAAAATGAAAATGACTAAAGTGTCCCAGTCGAGATCAGAGATGCTGTCAGTACCTGAAAGTTTCATGCAAAATTAAAAAACCAAGCTGATAAAAAATCCTCACCTAACACAAGATCAGAGGATTTATGTTAGATACTGTTGTGTGTTTGAGGTCTCTGATGTGTAAAGATTGTGTGAGAGGTGGGGGCAGGACAGCTGGGAAGGTTCAGTCCGGCTGCTCCATGTTGTAATCTTATCACACCAGTTGCATGTCGTTGTGCACGTCGCCCTGGAAACAGCGCCTCAGAGCTGTGCTTTCGGTTGTGTTCAGGTGTTGAGCAGTAAGCTGCTGGAGCAAGAGACGCGATACCGTCAGCTGACCCAGGAGCAGCTGGATAACTTCACTCTGGACATGAACACAGCCTACGCAAGACTGAAGGGGGTGGAGGAGGCCATAGACAGTAAGACATACACGCATCTAGCAAAAATCAACGTTACTGAATGATTCCAAGTCATACCAAGACATTTTGGATAATTTCATGCTCCCAGATTTGTGGGAACAGGTTGGGGACAGCAGTTTCCTGTTCCAGCATGACTGTGCACATAAAGACATGGAAGAACAAGTTTGGTGTGGAAGAACTTGACTGTGAAGTCTTCCCAGAAGAGATTAAGCTAATATAGCTGTAGAACGTGGGCCAAAATCATATTAAACTCTATAGAATAAGACGAGATGTTCCTCAAGTTTGTATCTGTGTGAAGGCAGACGCGCGGATACTTTTGGCAGCATCCTGTTTGGGAGTTTCACCTGTAACAGTGCTTATGGTTACTGGTCATAAATCTGTAATAGATTACCTTGTAAAGCAGGGGTGTCCAACTCATTCTGCACTGTGGGCCACATGCAGCTCTCTTCAGTCTTCAGTGGGCAGACCAGAGGAACCTCCTTTCTGTCTGTACACAAGTTCAACAGCAAATTGAATCTCAGAGATCTGACTATAAGAAATAAGCTGCATGTAATGCTTTTGTACCACAGAGTCATCTGTCAGCACCACTGTTGGAGCTTAAAGTGTAAAAAAAATGTGTAAAACTACAGAAGAAGTTCTGGTAGTTTTTTGTCCAGACTGTCCTGTAATTATAGAAAAACAGAAAATGTCCCTTTTTAAAATTTATTTTTTACTGCGAAGCCATCGTAAAAAATAAACTCTATAGTGGTGACAAAAACAGGCGTTCCATCATCCAGCGGGCCGGATCAGAGTCTTTGAGGGGCCGGTTCTGGCCCCCGGGCCTTATGTTTGACCCCTCTGTTGTAAAGTAACCTGTAATTGCAGCTGCGTCCTCTGAAATCTGGATGTACTGTGTTGTCCTTCATTGGATTCCACCGAGGCAGAAACAGCTTCATGTGTTGGTGTTAACCTGCTACGACAGTAAGCAGGAGCTGCTGCTCCGTTTAGGAGCTGCTGCATAATTAACTGTGAAGTTCAGAAGCTCATATGAAGGAAACGTCCAAAGCTAAGGTCCTGGATTGTGCCGTACAACGAGCTGATGTTTTGAGAAAACTCGACCTTGTTGATAGTGTTCGTTTGCATTTCCCTCACATTCATCCGGCTGAATTCGGTAGGTTCAGGGACACATTAGCCAGGTAGCCCACTGCAGGTATGTGTTGGAGTTAATACATAAGTAAGTAAGTAAGTACTGTTGCAATGCTAAATATATTACTGACCTGGAGACCCAACCACAGACCCAACCACAGACGTCCATACTAAAGAATACCTTACATGAGCCGAGCAGTAATTTATCAGATGAGCCCAGAGAAGCTCGTTATCCTCGGTGCACATAAATGCACATGAATGTTGTTCTAACAAAGCTACAGAGAGGAGGTCGGCGGTGTTGAGTCTTAGAATAATAGGAGTCTTCTAAGGTCTGAGTTTGGGTTCAAAGTTGCTTTGATGCTCCACGTGTTTTTAAGAAAGGTGTATTGTGCTCTCTTTAACCATTTGAATGGCTCCCTCTCCTTTGAATGCAGGCCACGTGGTGGCAGAGGAGGAGGCTCGTAAGGCTCACCAGCTGTGGCTCTCTGTGGAGGCTCTCAGCTACTCTCTAAAGACCGCCGAAGCCGACGTGCCCACGGTGCCGCTGCAGACTGCCGCGCAGGCTGTGCAGGACAGCTGCCAACACAATGATTTTGCCGCCGCTCTGGCGTCGGCGCTCCCGGAAAAATCCCTGCAGCGAGGCGTGTACAGCGAGGCCTCCCTGCGCGCCCGCTTCAACTCCCTGCGGTCGGTGGTCCGTCGCGTCGCTCTCATCGACGAATCTCACAACTCCTTGTACCAGTATTTCCTGTCCTATGTTCAAGCTGCGCTGCTGTTTGAGAGGAAGCAGGAAGCTCCGCCCATCCAGCTGAGCGCCGAGGACTTGGATCCGTTCAAGCTTCTGTCGTACGCCAGCTACTGCTTGGAGCACGGGGAGCTGGAGCTAGCAGCTAAACTGGTGAACCAGCTGAGGGGAGAGGCCAGGAGGGTGGTGGAGGACTGGCTGACTGAAGCCAGACTCACACTGGAAACCAGGCAGGTTGTCAGTTTGCTGTCTGCTTACGCAAACGCTGTGGGGTTGGGAACCACACAGGCACCATAGGTTGCCATGGTTACAGGGCACTCATTAAAATCTGCTGAGTTTCTGTATTTTAAGTTAACCACATGTCGTTCAGGTGCAACATGAGAGTTTGTTTGAAAGCACTAAATCACTGTGGCCAGGTGTTTGTAGGAGATCTGATGCACCTCTGAGCTTCACCCGCACATTCGGTCCAGGTATTTATCTCAGATTCCAGCCCACATCCTGTGGTACCTTCATTCTGACAAGTAAACGATGTTTCAAGTTGGGTTTTGTGAATACTGCACATGTTAAATAAATCATGAACAACAATGCTGTCGTTTTCTTTTCATTCGAATCAGCTTTTGTCGCAGGAGTTTTAAAAGCGCAGCCCCACACGATGCACTCGACTCCACAGTGGTTACGTTTCAAGGTTGTTGTTGTTAGTGAAAATGAATGAAATTACAGACTGTTTTTCGTTGACTTAAAACAAAAATGATGGAAGGAAACCATGAAAAGCTAAGATGATCTGAAATTGTAGATAAAATGTCCTGTTTTTGTTAGTTTATTTCAAAGCATTGTGGACTGATATGAAACCACTTCAGCTGGGAGCAGCGTTTATTTCACTGACGAACTATTTCAGTTTTCATCAACGACACTTTTTTCATGATAAAAACCAGATGATAACTGAACAAAAACGACCTTAAAGAATGAAAATGAGACGTAAATCCAATCAGAACCAACGTGTGTGTTTGGCCCATCGCAGTTTGCTGTTATCACCTGGGACAGCCACAAACACTGACCGTGTGCAGAGGTGTGCAGCTCGCTGTGACGTCCTGTTTTCTTTGGTTCACCTGTGACTGATTATTATTATCTCGTCTGTTTGAGCTAAGCTGAACTCTGTTTGCTGACCTTGTCTGTGCGACCAGACGAAAGCTCCTCACCTTTACGTGAGCTCAGAGTTTTCAGGAAAGAAATTCTGATTTTTGCTTAATCACTGTAGGACTTTCTCAGGAAATTAACAGTTTTTGCATTTTAATAGCTCCCAATTAAGAATAAACATAATTGCTTTGTTCTAAAACTTTCCACTCGTGTTTTTGATCTCCAAACACATCAGAATATCTGAGCAAACGACTGTAAAGTTTCCAAAAGCAGGTTTAGGAGAACACAAAGCAGCTGCTGGAGGAACGAGGATGCAGCTTTGTTAGTGGTGGCAGTAACACATGCAGCTACATTACTTTATAGCTGGCTTGATAATGATTTCTTACATCATGTGTATTCTTTCTTTCGTGTGTGTGTGTGTTCCTCTGTGTGTCAGTTACATCTGCTCCGTTTTAGATGCAGACTTTGAGAACCAGCATTTCTAAAAGGCCTGTCAGACAATAATTAACTAAACCACTGAAATCTCCACCAAAAACAACGAGGACTAGAAAATATCAGCTTTATTCTCATTACTGAAACTGTAAACATTTACAACAATGAATTTCAGCGTTACAATTTCAGGCACTAAGGGGATATGATAACCATTTTTGTCACAATCAGAAATGCAAAATAAAAGATTATTGTTTAGAATGCAAACACCTGCCGAGCAATCTGCTCCACGAGACGTGGACCCCTAACTTGGAGCCCCCCCCCCGAGCTCTGTTCAAAGGTCAGTACTGTATCGCTTACAGCACGAGAAAATAGCTCTACTTTTTACGTGGTTTCCAAGACCTCTTATCATGGTACTACTGACAACCGAGGCCTTAATTACACACATGAGGTAATTAGGGAGCGAGTACACAGCTGGGGGAAATAAGACACAGATGAACATAATCTAACATGACAGGGGAAGCAAAAATAATGCACGCGAGACAAGAGAATGGCTAAATAAAACAGTAAGTAAAAACAGGAAGGCAGGGAAACAACCTCAGGGAATCCACTGTAATTAGAAATGAGGAAAGGAAGCAGAACCCACGCAGAGAATCAAACCATGAAGAGGAAAGGAGCTAGAACACATGGGACCATGAGCTTATGCACCTCTCACATTCAGGGAAATACCAGAGAAGGACAGAAAAGATCGTAACCACTGTGAGAACCATGGCAGCGGGAACAAACCCTGTTTTAAAGCCACGGGATAAAATAGTGCTCATGGGAACACTGCAGTGCATCAAACGAGAGTCAAGCCTCTTGAAGGCTTCAGCACTCATGACGACTTAATAAGGTAAAAATGAGCCAGAAAGCTTCAAGTATATTAAGTTGAGCTAATAACAGTTCACAAAACTAGAGAAACTCTGAAGTGCAGACATATGCCACAGCATACGGAACCGTATCGAACGAGTCACTGTAGTTTATGGTGAGAATACTTCGGTTCCATTCGCAAACACTTGATGCCGACTTGTTTTCCTTCCAGGCTTTTTTCCACAGTTGGCCAAAGTCTCGTTCTCCTTCCCGATGCTCAGCAGATGGGTCCCCCGCCGGCTTTGCAGAGTGCCAAACAGCACTGCGGTAAATCTCTGGGATAAACTGCAGAGTGATGCCTCTGGGTACGATGCTGTTTGTCTTCTTTGGGCCAAGGCGCTGCACTGTGTCCAAGATGCCTGGTGGCTTGTCTTTGGCCTCTGGCAGGACGGTTCGACAGTCATAAAGCTTGAGGTTCCAGTGGTGTTCGTCTTTCACCTTCACAACCATCCCAGAGTTGTTGCTAACCGTCTTTTCCAGGGCATCCGACCTGTTGGAGATCAGTGTGGAGGAGGACAGGTGTAGGAGGATCGTTGTTGTCAGGTCCTCCACCCTTATCTCTTTGACTGCCGGAGCTCAAAGAGTATAGTATGGAAAGAGGGAAAGTCTTCCTCCACTATGGCTGGAGTCTGGAGCCACAGTTTGTTCAGCACATGCTACTGCAGCAAGCTTGTTAGTGGTGTTATCAGTTTTTAACATATTGCAAGATTCTGCCTTTCGTTTCTCAGAGCTTTTCATATTGACTTGGTGCTGAGAGCCAAAAGGAACAGACAAAAGGACCATTCAATAAGGCAGCACTTAAGCCTCTAACTGCGCTACAGTGAAAAGCACCAGTGGATTTGGAGACCTCCCTGAGCTCCAGCTGCTCAAACAGCCATATTAATCCATTTTAATGCACCTGTCACTTTACACAGGTAGGTGGGGTTCATACAACAATTTATATCCAAATTAAATAATTATTTTCAATCAGGTAATTGAAAAACGCTAAAGATAAAATAACTTGTTCTCAAATTGGGGATCAGACTAGAATCATGAATATATGAGCTCTATTATAAATAATGATAAATTAATTTAGTATAAAAAAACATATAGGGTTGTATATATGGGTGATCAACACTATGGTAGGGAATGAGTGGCAGGTGGGCTGGTTTGATTCAGGAGGACGACAGAATG
>VOQJ01032181.1:0-24393 GCA_015052665.1 Apistogramma diplotaenia
AAAATCAGTGATGTGACAGGAACCTTTGGAGCGGACCAAAAAGCTGCCCATGTTTATTTAATTGTTTACAAAAAATAATAAAAATCAGCAACAATTTACACAAATACAGAAACCAGATCTATTTTACATGTTAATCTCTCACAAGTGATGCAAAGTACAGAACCCCTGAAGTCTCGAGAGGAAATATTTTTTATTTCTGTCCTACAGCGTCTGTGCAGACTATAAGATATGCTGGCTCTGGACACCTGAAGCTGCCAGACATGCATATAGATCCATAGTCAGTAACAAACGATAATCTGCACGCATAAAATATGTCACCTTAATGGTCTTCAAGGGCTCAGTGGGGGAGGGAGGGAGAAAGCAATTTCTACTTCATAGACTTCATTATTTTGCAAAATAAAAAGCACTGGTAAGCAGCCCCATCACAGCACTTCTGTACAAAAATTACACAAGAACAGGTTCATATTGCAAAAACGAGATAGAACTGTAAGTAAAACAGTTTTATAGCACCAAAAGATGTCTCACATGAGGTTATTTAGTTGTTTCTCCTTTAGGTTTGATTAAGTCTTTATTATTCAGTCACCTCTATGTTGGCAATAATGTGGAAACAGTCCTTTGTGCTCACACACACCTCAGATCTTCAAACCAATCCATTTGAGAGCCAAAGAGTTTTAAAGGCGTGTGTGTGTGACTTGAGTCCAGTCTAGTTGTTTTAAGGGAAATCTTCAGCGAGGAGCTGTAGAGTGCTTTTTTCGAGACCCAAGTGGATTGCACTGAGGTAGTGCAGAAACCTGGGGGAAGGGCAAAATAAGGTCAGTGTTGCACTGGTGGATGAGTTACATGCAACATATTTATTTGTAGCCTTGTACTGAAGTGTGCCAAAACAACAACAAAACCTCACCACATCCCACCCAGATTAAATTTAAACCCCCTGCTGCTGACTGGCTGAAGAAGCAACAATTCTTTCCTCACCTTCGCTTAACTTTGCCTTGCTCCTTAAGCTGCTCGGATCTGCAGATGCAGCGCATGATTGGTAAATAGTCCAGAGCAGCTGGTGGACTGTTGGCAAGAGTACCAAACACCCCTTTCAGCATCAGACTCTCCATCACTTCTCTTCTGCGCTCCACCAACCTGGAAAGTAACAACAGACATTAACGTCAGCTGAAACCAACAGGTTCCAAATTTACTCTTCAGTTGGGCAATGTCGCACTTTCTAAATTTCCAAAAGCAGAAGGCCTCCCAATGCCTAAACTCACTGTGGTTGACAGGGGCCGTCCTGTGTGAAGCTGAAAGCTTCCCGATGAGCAGCCACAGGGAGGCTGAGCTCTGCTACAGCCTGTTCGCGCAGCTCCCCTTCTAGCTGTCCTGCTTCGTGCCAGGCCTCTGCTGCTGACACGCGACACTTGTGGAAGCTCAAAGCCTCCACCGCGGCCTGGATCTCCAAGCCAGCTCCCGTCCTCGAGCTCCCTCTGCCAGTCTCCACAGCTGACTCATCTGTCATCCCGTCTTTTATGACCACACTAACAGGTGACATTCCTCTGTGACCATCAGCCCTGTCGAGCAACGTGTCCATGTAGGACATGCTGTCCAAGAAGTCTGCTATTGATTCTAGACACTGTGAGACCGGGAGGCTTTTTAAACGCTCCTCTGCAGTCAGCAGCTTCCTTTTAACCTTTTTTGAATCGAAACCAGCTTGGATTTCCTCTTTTGCCTGAGGAACGCACGAAGGCTTGCACAGAGAAAGAAATCTATCTTCTGAGTCTGACTCAGAGTCAAGTCCAGGCTTGTCAGGTCGATGGTGTCTCCTCTTGTTCTCCCTCATTCTGTTGGACACTTTGATCGGACTGCCACTGTCCGAACAATCATCGGACTCTGCTGATAGCCTGGCATCTAACGGCAGCGTGGATGATGGTTGCTCTTCTGTAGTGGCACAAGGTTGCTCTTGCGATACAGTAATGCGCTGCTCTGGGTTCGGGGTAGAGGTAGTCAGATGTGTGAGCGGTAGAGGTAAAAGAGTCTCCATGTTCGAGTAAAGCAAGTCGACTCCTTGTTGTTTGCTGTCCATCAGCAGCTCCCAGCAAACCGTCTCCTCCACCAGACTCTGGCTCTGCTGAAACAACACATGCTCAGTTATACAGTTGAACTCAAAGCCAGCTCAAATTGCTATGGGAGTAATGAGATTATATGTGCAATACATATGTATGTGTGTATGTATGTAACAGATTGTGTATTTTATTTATACTATATTATTACCTTTACCTGCTTTCCTGTCTTTCTGTGTGCACTGTAAATGCTACTGGAAAAGCAGTTCCCTTGAGGGAACACTCCCAAAGGGATTAATAAAGTTTTATCTTATCTTATGAGAAGCCTTGCAGGACTTCGACTGATGTGATTACAATTTGGAAAAGCTGGGATTTAAGCAGGTGAATAAAAAAAAGTTCTAGTACTTTCATGTTTGTATCACTGCAGTCAAATTACCTGTAAGACATTTTGATAAAGACTTGAATAGACCACACTACATAGACTGTAGAGCATAGCTTTTGTGTAGACATACACAACTCATCAGCTATGACTCATCAGTGCAGCGGAAATGTGTTTTTATTTGCTATTGTATTCCTAAACATCTGACAGTCCCTAAAAGAGGTGACTGCTTGTTATGTGCTCAATGTAGTAAATAAACCGTTTACCTTGAGCAGCTCCCAGATGCCTCTCTCTGGTTTGTTATTCAGCAGGCCCAGCTTGCTCTCAGTGCAACCAGTATCACAGGGTGGCAGGGTGGATGAGACAGTCACAGATCTGTCTGCTGCCTCTTCTAAGGGGGGGGGGGTATTTGTTTTAGAATTGTTCACATATACAGAACAGTAATATAAGCAGTCATTTATAATGCAAAACAAAAGTCAAACTTTCCCTGATCATCATCTTACCAGTTTTGTCCCTTGGCAACAACGGCCTTGCCATGGTGCGGCCGCCTGCACTGCGGGTCCAGAACTGCAGCTGCAGTAAACTCTGCCTGATGTCGCAGGCGTTGAGTTTGAGCAGAGATGTGACGTCAGCAGTGTCCGTCCTCATGTCCTCAGCCAGACACAGCAGCTGCAGGTAGCTGCTCACAACAGACTGCATCAGAGAAGAGACGAGCAGAGCGAAAAAAAACTAATTAATGCCGGACTGAAAGATTCAGTTAAAGGTGATGCAATCAGGCTGATTAATCCTCCACTCACCACAGACGGCGCCTTGAAATGGATCTCTTCAAAGCTTCCATCAAACATGCTGCTGAAAGCAGGATCTACAAAACAAGCACGACTCAAAATACAGGAAACAGTGGATAAACACTGCCAAGAAAGTGGCTTTTATTTTTCTACTCGTACTAACCACTGGTCGTGAGGATGACCGGCCTCTTGGTCGTCATCATGAATGTCTTGATGGCAGCTAGAAATCCTGAGTCATCATCAAAAATAACATCCACTTCTTCAAACAGGATGAGTGATGTTGCCGTCTTTTTGTTCTGCTCTTCGCTGCTCTTCTCTTTGGGGATGGCAGATGGTGGCGATTTCACTGAAAGGTCTTTATGGGTACTCGCAGCCTCTGTTGCTTTTACAGCTTTCTTGGAAGCAGCTGGAAGAAAAAGAAAAATCAATGAAATGAAAGACACTATTAAAGTACCAATAAAAACTTTTCACTGAGGTTATATTATCAAAGAAGAGAGTATAAATGTACCTGTTTGCTCGCTTTTTGTAGTGTTTTTAGTGTTTTGTGGCTCCTTGGTGGTGGATACTCCGGTTTTAAAAAATTTAGCTAAACAGGCTGGAGTCAGGCCTCCTTTTTTGGCACCTCTGGGTGACTGGGGTTTCCTGGGGGAGGAAACCACCCTGCGAGGAGAGTTCACCTTTCCTGAAAGATGTGGAAGACAATCAGCATTTCATCTTTATTATATATATATATATATATATATCACAGATTTCCACACTGCCTTGCACATACTTGGAGAAGATCCAGGCCTGATGGAGCCACCGCTGTTACTTATGCCATAGCTGTTGAAGTAGGTGGGCTTGTGGGCACTGACCCCCTGACTATCCACCTGATGTGACTGAGTGGCTTCTTTCAGCTGGGACAGAATAAGACGGCCACTTCGCTGAGATGAAGCATTTACCTCAAACACCTAAAGAGAGCATTTGGGAAATGAAGTTATCTAGATATCCACCAAATGAATGCACGGTTTCAAAGAGGATGTGACGTGTTTGTACCTTGAAGCCCAGCTCCTGTGCACAAGCATAAACTGCAGCAGTCTTTCCTACTCCAGTGGGTCCTGTGATCAGCATTGTATTACACAACATGTCCTCTCCATCCTGGGAGTCGTCCTCTCCGCAGTCCCAGTCTGAGTCTGGGCACAAAAAACAAACAAACATCTGGCTATAAAAACAGAGCTTACAGAAGTAGTGAAGAACAACAACAACAACAACAGTGATCTTCTAATCTCTCACCATAACTTCCATCCTCTCGTTTCTTGTCTTTCTGCTTTTTTCTTTCTTCTCGGTCCGCACGCAGTTTCCATTCCTTTAGCCAGCTGGCCACAAAATAACAGATATAACATTCATTTGTTAAAAAACAAACAACAGGCACAAGATTATGCAAATTACTCTGCTTTAGCTGTGTTTCCTCACCTGTGCAGCCTCCTCACTGAGGAGGTGTTGCCTATGATGTCGCTGGAGTGTTGCGGTAGATATTTATCCGTCCACAACACGTCCTCCTTCACCACATCTACAGAAGGAAAGAAGAAAAAAAAACAGCACAAGACTGAGTTTCAGATGGCGATCTGAGGTTTTACATTTCTAGAAGTTGAGCCGATTTGGTTTTATTTTTTTTGGCCAGTTGGTGGCAGCAGTGACTGTGCTCAGAAGAGCTGCAGAGTCTTAAAGCAGCTTTAATCTCAAGTCTACACAAGATCACTTTCTGTTTCCATCGTATCCTTAAAGATGATACACAAAGCTAAAACACCTTTTTTCCCAGCGTCCTCTCTGGAAACAGAGTCATCTATGATGTACACACTGTCATCTTCTTGGGGGATTGGAGCAGGTTGGAGTGAAGGCTTGGTTTTCTCTGTCTCCTCTTCTTCTTGCCTGCATCTCTGAGATCGTCTTGTACGGCCTCCACGCTTTGCTGCCTCTGTTGTGGAGAAGTTCTCTTCTGAATTGTTGGATCGTCGCTTCTTAGCCAACTTCACTGCGTTTGCTCCTTCATCACCGATCCTTTTCCTCTTCCCTCCTGCTGGTTCAGCTGGCTTTGGGATGTTTGCGATTCTGGTCACAGCTTCTTGTTCTAAGGGAGTAAAATCAGTTTTTTAGTCATGACGATTCAGGATAAGTGCTTTTCTATTTGTAGATGCTGTTAAGTAAATATAAGGTGACAACCGAATACAGTCAAAAGGACTAAGGAACTGTGATTAACCACTCAAATATACAGCTACCATAGCCTGTTTGCAGCTAAACACATATTCTTGCTTATTAGACACTGACCCAACTGTGTAAACTGCTTCTGATAGTCAGTGCGTTTCTTCAGGAAGCGAGCGATGAACATCTGTGCAGGGAACTCAGGGTTGGAGGTGCTGAACTCCTCCACTAGAAGCTGACGAACACTTTCAGAGATCTCAGGTCTCCAACCTGAACCCTGAACAGAAAAGACACCATATAAGTCCAGTCTTTTTATTTACACCAGTGTGCATCCACCAATACACACAAAAAAGCCATAAAATTAAAAAAATGAAAGGAATTTAAGCTTCTTTTTTATATGAACTAAGTGACAGGTGTTGAGTATCAGGTTATTACAACAGCTTACCCTTTTAGAAAAGCTCCTACAGGCTGGTGCTGTCTTCACACAAAGTGAGCCACTGACTGATGGAAGACTGCTTGATGTTTGGCTCCAAAACTCTTTCAGTCGACACAGCAATGAAGACTCAGGCCACGGCAGGCTCCAGAGAGGGCAATCTGTCAGTGCACACAGAAAATAAGTATTACCTTAAACCTCTAGCATAACTTCTGACTCATCACACAAGATGAAAAGATGCATTCCTTTGAATAGTTTACCATTTGGTGGCTGCATTGTGTGCGTCACTGGCTGAAAGGAGGAACAGGAGGCAGAGTACGCCTCCTTCGTTGCAGCGGTCTTGGCTATCTGTTTTTTAAAGGATTCGGGCAAACCGCTCTTCAGGAACTCTCTGCGTGCCCTGAATTGCTCGTCGTCCTGCGAGGTTTCAGAGCCATCTCGGCTGCTGTCGTCAAAGATGGAAATCACAGCTGACACCTTTCGAGCAGGCTTCTCTTGGCCCACTTTGGAGCCTTAAACAAAGAAAACACATATTAGAAGAGATTACCAAAAAAATAAAAACATCATAGTTTTAGTTAAGCCGAAAGCATAAAAACTACCTGAAGTGGCTTTGGTCTCTTTGCCAGGTGTGATGGCTTTACCCAAAACATCATTCAAACTGCGTAGAGGCTTCTGGGTTGCAGTCTTCTCTGGTTCTTTGAGAGAAGAGGCAGCCTGGTCCTCCACGCAGATGACAGAATCCTGACGAGCAGAAAATAATAAAAAGAAAACTTTTTTTTATGGTGTTGCATTGTAGGTTGTGCTAATGAAGGACTCATGAGAGAGATGGTGAGATAATATTTAGGTCTGGTTCATCAAGAATGATAACCATTCAGATTTGTATCAATTTGCAAAACATAAGAGACAAAAAGAGCCTTTTTTGCAGCTGTTCTGGAATTTATCAGTGAGAGAACAATAATGAGCACATCAATACCTATAAATAAAAAAAGTGAGGATTAAATCCGTTTGCCTTTGGAAAAAACTAAAACACCCAGGAAGGAAAAAGGAAATCTGCATTTCATTTGTTTCTATCAGCTGCACCACATTAAGCACCAGGACAGAACCACACACATCATGTACCACACAAATAATGCACCACACACAACCCTAAATGCTGCTGATGACGTTGGTCAGTTACGTAGTTTATAAGCTCTCTTCAAACGGCCTCAACATTAAAAACTCTGATTCCAATCTGAAATAAGAGTGAAAATGTGTCCTAAGTCATGTCATATAAGGCCACAAGATGCTTGAGGATAAACTGAGTAAACACCCACAACAAAGCTGAGCCTTAAATCTGATGTTTAGTGTGTATGTGTGAAAATTTCAAGGGCAATTTTGAGTCGGCAATTCTGAGACCAAGATCTGCCTTCAAGTTCAAGTTTACACAGCTGACGTCACAGTCACAGAACACCTGACACTCATCTACCTCATCTTCACAGTAGCTCCTCTTGATGGAGGTTCGCAATGAACGCCTCAGGGTGCTCTTCTCCTCCACACTTTTCTTATTCTGCTGAATCACTTTGGCTTTTTGCACCAACTTCTTAGCCTGTTCTCTCTTCTTAGACTCTTTTGATGTCTGAGGAAGAAGAATTAGAAGAAGGTTTTCATTATCTTCACTTCAGTTACACTGGTTTAATATATTTACAAAAAATTCCACCCTTACTTTAGTAGTCAAAGATAAATTTATGCCACTTCCACCTTCAGCCTTCGACGTGGAAACATTTTTACTGGATCGAGTAAATTTCATCCTTTACAAAAACAACAATAAATAAAGATGTTTAAACATGGATATATTTTGCAGGCAGAATATTAAACAAAAAGCACGCGTGCATCACCTGATTGGACTTTCCTTTTCGTCAGGAGGACACATCATCTGTGCTTGGAAGACACCGTACTTGGACTTGCGTGTCTTTGGGGTGGACATCTTTACGGGGCTCTCCTCAGGCTGAGCTAAAGCAATAACATCGGCATCCTTTGACTCGGTTTGTTTTCTGGTTTTTCTGACAGGAGTTGTCGGGGTGGTTTCGAGCGTTTTCCGGACTACAGCCTCCCGTCTGGATCTTCTCACAGCTGGGATGGAGGAAGCTGTGATGATGGGAGAATCTGGCCGTTTCTCTTCAACCTCAACAGTCGTGGTTGCAGTTTGTTCCTCAGCAGGAGCAGCAGCGGGAGATGAGCTCACAGCCTCCTTTTCCTCTTTAGCTTTCATTCCCCGTTTTCTTGTTGGCTTCTTCTTAGTGGCTTTGTTTCCTTGAGACGGCTGAGAGGCTTGTCCAACAGAGGGCAGATTTTCAGTGTCAGCTTCAACAACTTTATCAGCAGCATCCACATTTTTCTCTCCTGGCTGCTTCTGCTTGCCTTGGCTCTTGACAGGTTTGGATTTGGAGACATCCGCACTGGGCTGCTTGAACGCAGCCATGAACTGCTTCCTCTCAGCTTCACTGCACTTGGGAGTAGATTCGCTCTCAAGCACTGCCAGCTCTAGATCCTCCTCCTGAAGAACCACGTTGGATCTCCGTTTGGCAGACAGAGACGGAAGCTGGTGTCCAGCCTCTGTGTGAGGAGAGACTCCCTCTCCAGGCCTACATGCTCCTTTTTTACGGTTGAAGATGGAAGCCAACTTTCTCACTGCCTTGGTTGCTTCTTGTTTGGGTGACACGTGTACTTCAGCCTGGATGGTGACAGTTCGGGGTGAAACCTGAGATGGTGGCTCCTCGGAAACCACGTTTTCTTCTGGTTTGGAGTAATCCAGCTCATCTGAGGTCATTTCTTGTGCCTCTTTTGTTATTTTACTGACATTTTCTTTAACTTCTTCATCTTCTCTGTAGGCTTCAGTCTCATCTTGACTCTGACTGCGTACAAAATCCTCAAAGGAGATTCTCACTGTGCTGTTGTTTAACTGAGAGTCATCCAGATTAACCTCCATGCTTTTGTCACTGATGGAGCACTCCATTTCTGTTTCTTTCTCCTCTGGCTCTGACTGCTTCGCCTCCTGTTGCTGCCTCTTCCTGGTATTTCGTACTGCAGTTTTGACCTGTTTTGCTTCATCCTCTGAAGGTACAATCGGAGATAACTCGATACTGTTTAGTGCTGTTTTGAGTTCAACACATTTGGAACCATCTTCCTGATGATGGGCTTTCTCGTCCTGCTCCTCAGTGACAATCTTAGTGGCATTTCTTTCTGATGTTTCTTCAGGAATGCAGGTCTCAGCACTAAGCTGGGCCAGCAGAGCTGCTGTATCACTGCCAAGGACTCCAGAACTTCTGAATGCACCTGCAGCAGGGTCTTTGCTTTCACGTGATTCTTGTACAACCACACAACTTGCTTCCTCGGTGGAATTAACAAATTCAGCCCCAACAAGTTTCCTTGCAGCTTTGCTGGTTTTCCGACCCCGTTTCTGAGACAGCTGTTTCATCGGCTCTGAGTTGGCGTGTTTTTCTGCAGAATGAGGCCTTGCTTCTTCTTTAGCTTGCTCTGGTGAGCTGCTTTTTTCTTTACAGGATGGAGCCGTCTTGCTAAAGTAGTTCATGATATTGTTAGAACGTGGAGGAGAGAAGGGTTTCTCCAAAGGCTTAGACACAGGAGAGAAATAGTTGGTAATAGCTGTCGTGACAACAGGACTTACAGCATTTTTGCGAGATTTCTTGCAAGGCTGGGAAAAGAGTGACAAATTTAATTAAATACAAGAACTAAAAGAAATTAAGAAAAGCTAGTTCTTAAAGTCAAAGCTGGTGCATTTGATGCACAACTTAAATCGGTGTCACAACATACCTGGCTGTCAAAGTCCTCAATGACAGGAGGAATAGCCACAACACCAGCCATCATCTGACAAGACTGAAAGGAAAAGAAGACACTGTCACTTTATTTTTGTTAAATACAGATATATAACAATTTATGTATAACAACTGACTGACAAATATCTAAATTTAGTTGACGTTTCAGTGACGTAAACAAAAATATAAAGTTGGAAAAAAAGGTCTGGGAAAAATAAAGGAGGGAGGGGACAATGCAAAAATGTAAAAAATAAATAAATAAAAGAAGACTACACAGGAAAATGGTAAATAAATGCTGAATAAATAAGAACAAACACTAAAATGTTAAGAAATAAAGGGAATTAAAACAGAGAAATTGAAAAGTTAAAAACAGAATGATATTTTTGTCACACTTTGCAAATTAATTGTTATTTATATTTATCTTTATACCGTACTTGGTACATTTAGCTGGATATTATTTTTTATTAAGTCATGTTTGATTTATCCGTGCAGTTTCACATGAATGTTACATTTCTATAATATATATGCGTGTTCTTAGTTAATATAACACATTTAACTCGCAGTTCTCTGGCTTTCTTTAAATTAAAGTAGGAAAGGAGGAGTCGTGTTAATAAACGCTGGTCAGCTGAGAAAGAAAAAACGGGGTAGTCTATCGTAATGTAAGAGTACGTGTATGACTAGAGTAAATGCATTTGCATGTTAGTATGTTTTGCCTAGTTTTGTTCTTTTGCTCTCTTTTTATTTTGCCGTACCCGTTGTGGGTCTTTATGTCGTTTCAATGTTAATATTGTATATATTGAAAACTCTTTTTAATTACTTAAAAAATATATTATGAGTGCGACTGTAAGTGCAGTCACTGTCACGTCAGAAACGCAGGAAGCGCTGCTGAAGCACAGCTGCTATAAAAAACACTAATGTACACAAAGATTACATAGATGTTATTTATGGTGGCAACACAGGCAACAAGTAAGCTGTAAAATTATCTTTTCCCTGACCCGACGCCCGAAACCGGCAGTTTTATGCTACACAAGAGAAAACAAGTAAACAAAAGCAAACACTCACCGATGAAGCAGAACCGGAACTTGCTGCTACAGTTTGTCATTCAGTTTAAGGTCTGAACGAGAGAACAACTAAAGCAAAAAAATCATTGCGTGAGTCTGTCTGGCACCAGAAAAAAATGCGTTACTGTAAAACAACAAGCTAACCGCCTTCTTAGATGCTAGTCTCAAAGCTTCCCGCAGACCAAAAAAGTCCTCCAAAAATTTCCCGGCGTGTCAGACGCGGATATACAACCTATAAAAAGGTTACACGGATGCTTGCCGAACTGTGCCGAAAATAAAACTAAGTTTGGTATTTTTTCGCGGAAACCGGCTCTTTCAATAACGCGCCAGACTGGTTGCGAATGAAGAGCGCGAAACATACGCGACCTTTGGCATGGCGCGATTCCACCAATCACAGCGAAGAACAACATCTCCGTCATCAGCGGACGTAGTTTGCCCATAACAAAGATGGCGTATGGCGTCGCGTTTAATGAAGAGTGGAGGAACACTGACGGCGCCCTCTACAGGCTGAAAGTAAATTAAAGAAAAGTGGGCGTTACCAAAACCAACAGTGAGCTCACATGACAAAAAAGTGTCATGATTAAGTCATGTGCTAGCACCAAAGGTTAATCTTCTTTGTAATCTCCTTTTTGCATTTTTTACTGTCTTTTCTGATAGTCCTCCCTGATAGAAGTCAAATGAGCATTCAGTAAGAGAGTAACTATCTTCAACTTAGTGGTTAAGAAACGAAAAAAGCTATATAATAAAGGGTCCAGGAAGGAGGGGAAAGCATGAAGGCCGAGTGCAGCAAGACACAGGAGACTGTAAGCATGCATAATACTGTATAATAAAAACAGGCATCATAAATTCATTAAACAATATGTTTCAAGTTTAGCCGGTGTGTGAAACAGTGGATGTTGTTGGTTTATTTGTTTTTTGGTGCGTGCAGGATGTGATAGGTGACACTTAGACTGATGTGATCACATTTTAGCATTAAAGAGAACTAGTTCTGCTTAACAGTGTTTCAGTTTTGCACTGAAATCTGAGGAGAAAAAAATCAGCCACACCTTATTACCACTGTGTTGTTAAAGTTGTATTTCCTGTTCTTCATTTCACATCAGTTAAATAATGGCTGCTGAACATGCAGTTTCCAACTCTGGTAAGTTTTCGTCATTTTTACTGTCTGTGTATGTTTTTGCATAGATGGAAATTTAAGGGTAAAAAATTAAGTAAATATACCCCTGTTATCTAATTATGTTGCGCTGATATTATTTTTACTTAGTGACATAACTCTGTAGATTCTGCATGAAGATGCCTGTATAGTATGCACGTATGTAAACAGTGCTCCATCTCTGTCACAGGGCACAGCCATCACTCTCCAGAGTTGAGGATTGTGTTGATAGGTGGCAGAGAATTATTGGGAAAGCCCAGTAATAAGAGTCTGAGTGGCAACATCATACTGGGAAAAAATGTTTTTGACACCAGCAGAAGAACTGCCCAGAGTGTGGCGGGGCAGCAGGAAGTACACGGCAGACGCGTCACTGTGGTGGATACTCCAGGCTGGTGGTTGCACTATCCACTAGAAAACACCCCAAAGCTGGATCAGTTAGAAATCCAGAACAGTGTCCATCTGTGTGCCCCAGGGCCTCACGCCTTTCTTCTGGTCATTCATGACAGTTTATATTTGCCTCAGATCTTTGTGTCATCTCTAAAAGAGCACCTGAAGCTTTTCCAGGAAGACGTGTTTAATCACACCATCGTGCTGTTCAATGTTGAGGATCCATGGGATGAAGAAAATGTAGAGATCGAAATGAGTGAGTGGTCAGAAATGCAGTGGGTTCTGAAACAATGTGGAAACAGAAAACATGTCCTCACTATGAGTAACAGACGGGATAGCACACAAGTCGAAACGCTTTTTGAGAAAATCGAGGCAATGGTTGCAGCAAACGGAGGCCATCACTATTCCATCGATGGTGCCCATGGAAACGCTCTGAGGGAAGAAATGAAGGCAATAGCTGAAGGAGCATCAAAGAGGTTGGATGAGGTGCAGACACAAAGGAGGAAGCTCAGAGCCCTAATTGAAGGTGAGTCACAAAGGTCTGATAAGTGCAACCCTGTTTCCAAAAATCCCACCCTGCAGGAAAAATCACACTACATTTGCATTACATTCATCTTGGCTTCTTTCTCAGTGTAATGAGACAAACCGGGTGATCAAAGACACCGAACGTCTCAGATCTGTGTTAAGCATTTTTTGGACAATAATGGTAATACATTCCTAGAGTACAGTGTAAAAGTGTTTTCTACTTCATCCCAATCAAATGTTACACACTTTTGTTCTTGTATTATTTTAAAATGTGACCAGATAATATTCAACTGTGCAGCCATACATGACCTGCAGACAATTACCTTCTTCTAGATGTAATGGAAAAATAGGATTTTGGTGTTGGCACAATAGGAAACCATCCCTGTGGAAACAGCAGAGACACAAAGATCAGGATGAGCTCTTTTCCCATCATTAGCTGACCATTAAATCATCTGAATGCATTAAACTATAGTCCTGATTATTTTCGATTGCAATTCTGCAGGTGGCAAAACCCCACCTGCACATTTACGACTGGTCATGGTTGGTGCTCAGTGGTCTGCCAAAAGCTCGGCTGGCAACACCATCCTGAGGAAAAAGGCTTTTGCTGTTCATCACGAAAGAACAACAACGTCCTGTGAAATCGGTCACGGCATCGTGGCAGACAGGACGCTCACAGTGGTCGATTCGCCAGGCTGGCTCTACAACCACACCCTTCAGGACACCTCACTGACAGATAAACATGAAATAGAGAGCAGTGTGTATCTGTGCCCTCCAGGACCCCACGCAGTGGTCCTGGTGATTGGCCTGACATCTGCATTTAATAAATCCTACCACAGAGCAGTCAAGGAGCACATGGGTCTGTTTAGTGACGATGTCTGGAAGCACACCGTTGTTCTGTTTACGAGAGGTGATTGGCTGGGTGTGAAGACTGTGGAAGAACGTATAGAGTGTGAAGAAGGTCTGCAGTGGCTGGTGGAGAAGTGTGGGAACAGGTACCACGTCCTGGACAACATGAAGCTCGATGATGACATGCAGGTAAAAGATCTCCTGGAGAAGATTGAAGAGATGTGGGCGGGAAACGAAGACCCACATTATGAAGTTGACCTGGATCGCGGAGCCCTGTTGGAGGTCAAGAAAGAGACTGGACAAAAGTTGGCTAAAAGGATTAAAAAGACCACTGAGAGACAATCAAGAGTATTGAGAAAGCTATTTGAAGGTAATCAAGACATCAATCAATCATATCATTTTGGAATGATTTCAGTCAGTAGTTGAGTTTAAACTTCACGCTTTTCCAGGAGAGAAGCAGCCAGTCACTGACCTGAGGATTGTACTGCTTGGCAGAGAGGAATCCGGGAAGAGTATGGCAGGAAACCAATTTTTTTTGGACGAGATATTTGAAAGAGCTTGGTTCAAGAAGGTAGCTACCTGAACTGAACGATTCCCATTTGATTTGCCAGGTCTGGGATGTTTGTTAAATAATCTTTGAATCTGTGTTTCTGAGCAGGAATTCCAGGATCAGAGAAAAATAAGAAAGTGTGTGAAACATGGAGGAAATATCGGTGTAATAAATACCACAGTCGTTGAGACTCCAGGCTGGCCGGCGGCCATGACGGCACCTAACTGGCTGAAAGACGAAGTTCTGTGCGGCGTCTCCGTGTGCGCTCCGGGCCCTCATGTTTTTCTCTTGGTTGTTCCCATTTCCAAAGCATTCACAGACGACGATCACGAAGCACTGATTGAGCTTTTGATGCCCTTTGGTGAGAGAGTATGGAGACACTGCATGGTGCTGTTCACCTGGGGAGACTGGCTGAACAACAGACCCATTGAGGAGCACATTGCAGCAGAGGGGAAAAGCCTCCAGTGGCTGGTGGAAAAGTGTGGCTACAGATACCATGAGCTCAACTGCCACGGTTTGGGTTTTCATTTTCCTGTTAAAAAGCTCTTCCAAAAAATCATTGACATGATCACACGGAACAAGGGACAGTGCTTCACTGCTGAAGGCAAACAAAGGAAAGACCAGTCTGTGCTGACAGAGGAGGAGTGGAACAGGAGGGAGCAGGAGCTCATCGACCGGATGTTGAGAGCTGTTGTAAATGAACCAGTGGAACCAACACGACCACCTGCGCGGGGAGCAGCTAGCTTAGATGGAGTTTTCATCCCGAGCAGTGAGTTGATATTAGTTCGTGAAAACATTGAATTTAATTCATATCTTCACTTGTGTGTCTTGTTACTACAAGTGACATCATTTCATTTCCGTTTCAGTGAGCGGAGATGCTCCCTCAGAGTTTGAGAAAATGTCAGAACTTTGGAGCCAAAGAGCACGTGCCAAAGTGTCTGAATGGCTGAAGACCACAGCTGGAAACTCTGATGTCACCTCTGGGATTGGCAGCATGAGCGCCTCAGCCAGTCATGTGGAGAAGCTGGATGAATGTCCTCTGCCAGATGAAGATGATTAAGCAACACGTTCCCAGAAAAGGACAAGACGGGGATTCGTCTGAGGAGTTTCCACAAAGACTGCACAAACTCACTGCAAACTCACTTTCGTTAAGTGAAGTCTAAAAGCAGGATTGAAGCATAATCCACATTCTCTGACCTTTTATATACATTTTATATAAATACTATTCATGTTATAGTTTAGTAAAACCGTCATAGACCAAGGCAATTTTAAATTGACATTCTTTCAATACAGCTGCTATTTGTTGATCACATCTCATAGGACTCATATAAAAAGCTATGCAACCTGTTGGTTTTAAAATTTAGTTACCAGACTGAACTTCAAATCCATGTGTGTAGTTGCTTAACGGCTTCACCACTGGCTGTGGGCAGAGCAGCGTGGGTGTGGTGGTGTTGGCACCCTGGCCCACCCCTTGATTTGGCCCTGGCTCTACATTAAATGGTAGAGAAACCAATAAAGATTGTATGTTTTTTTTGTATATTTTGCACTTGATGATAACTTTGATATGTCGACTGTAATATTTCAGAGGATTTTGACAGTAAGTTACTGTAATTCTAATTTGCAGCATCACTTTTGTAGTAAGTTGCTGTAAATTTGTAACACAGTGCTGTGACGCTAATAAAAAAAATTACACTCCTGTGCTTTAATCTAACAGATGTACTTTTACTGGTTAATGCCCTAATTTAATTTCTATTTTACATAGCAATTATGGTTATACAGTCAATAAAATTAGACATATTCATAAACACATCATTTTAAACATGCAACTAATAACTAACTAATAAAAATGTGTTTATTTCAAACTCTCCAAATTGACAGTGTCATTTACATGTTGGAAATGGACAAAGACTGTTGCAAAATCCTTCTGCTTACATGACAAAACATTTGTCTTAAGTGCAGATTTTTCTTACAAAGCAGCATTCAAAGCCCATGAGATCCTTGAGACATCTATAGTCCAAGTCTCTCTCATACTGTAGATTTGGAAGTACACCAGCAGAAGCGCAACTGATTAAAAACATCTGAAACAGATGCTGAAGTTAATGTGATAATTACATTTTGGCTTGAATTGTACTCAGAAAATAGACTTGAAAAGACCAGACTGCAGTTATATAGTTTTCATCGTAAGCGGGCTGAGTTACAGGTAAATACTCTCCTTTGCAGGTATGGAGCTCGGCAGGTAGGCTCGGGTAGGAGTAGCTGGCAGTGTCCGTAAAACTCAGAGGAACTGAGACCCAAGAGAACAGTGCTGCTACTCGTGATCTGCTAAGCAAACATAACATTTTACATGCTTGTACAATATGCACATAAAAAAATCATAACAATCCAGAATGGTAACATAACAGTGACTGATATAGCTGGTTTTTCTTCTTCTTTTGGCTGCTCCCGCTGTCACACCAACCCTCTACATGTCCTCCTTCACTACATCTGTGAACTTCCTCTGAGGTCTTTCTCTTTTCCTCCTGGCAGCTTGGCAGCTCCATATTCAACCTTCCTTGACCAGTGTATCCAGTAAATCTTCTCTGAAATACTCATTTCTGTCCTGCACCACCCTCATATACTTCTCTACTGATCCTGACTTCCTCATGCAGTACCACAGTTCCTCTCTCATCATTCTATCAAATGCTTTCTCTAGATTCACAGAGCTTCTCTATACTTCTCCATCAGCATCACATCTGCAGAGCTCTTTCTCAGCATGAAGCCATACTGCTGCTCACTGATTGTCTCTCTTCTTAACCCAGCTTCAACAATTCTGTCCCATATCTTCATGGTATGGTTCATCAACTTTATCCCACCAGTGAGGATGCTCTCTAAGAGTCACTGTATCCTTCAGTGGTGGGAAGTAACTAAACTGTTGACTCTGGTGTTGAACCTAAGTAGTTCCTTGTATTTTCATCCTTGTCATTTCTGCTATATTCTACCTGAATTCCACTACAATTAAAGTTCAGTTACTTCTCCTGTTTATATTTGGATTTTTAATACAGTATTTTTATTTTTTAAAGTTATTAGACGTTTAGATTGGATGTTAAAATGTTTAAGCACAACTTAATTTAAAAAAGTCACTTTTACCACCTGCTTAAGAGCTTTAGCTATGTTTTCTACACAGCAATAAAATTCCGAATGATCCCACCCGGCCGCCGTACTGTCTCCAGCCGGCGCTATCCTTGCCGTCACTTTCTTGACTTTCCATCCCACTCCTGCGCATCTCTGATCCCGGCTTCCTGCTCCTTTCCGGTTATCATGTCGGAGTACAACGCGGTGCCACCGCCCGGCTCCGGAGCCCCTCTCGCCGGACAGCCGGCTCTTGGGAACGGAGCGGGGGGCGTCAAGAAGGATGCATTTGCGGACGCGGTGCAGCGGGCCCGGCAGGTGAGGCAAGGATGTGGCAGACAGCTAAGTAGTTAGCATGCACAAAGGCTGAAACACTTGAGACTGGGGTTCATATTTAAAATTTGCATATTTTTAGGAGTTCATGACTGTAGGCTGCAGCCGGGTTACCATCCATCCATTTGTCAGCGTTAACTGTGATTGTGGCGGGACAGTGTCAGTGTCCCAGCAAAGCCCCACTGTGAACATTAAAAACCTTCATTTCACTGCCACTGAAGGTGAGGACTTGAAGGTGTTTCAGGATCATTCAGGTGTGATAACGGTCTTTGATGCAGTCTGAAGGCCGAGAACAGAAACTGATGTGTCCACTCCATCTCAATTACTAAATACTGTGTTCATTTCAGTATAATGGTCATGGAAAACCAGGAGAAGAAGAAAACGAGCAGAAAATCTGAGACAAACTTTACATTTTTCAAAGTAAAGGAGTTAGGGAGGTGCGTGAGAGAGTCCTGCATAAGTCACAAGTGTATTGATTTCCATCTGTAATTATTAGTAATTCTTAATAATTTATCAGTTTTTCATATTTCCAATAAAATTACAAGGAGGGCCAGTACCACCCACCCTCCCCGCTTCAGCTGAGACCAGGTTTACCCTCATGCGGCTGTTTGATATATATAAAGTTTCATAAACCCATTCCTGCGTCTGCTCTCAAGATAAGCAAAAGCATTGTGTTCAGGCCTTATCTGCAAGCAGCTCCAAGTAGAGGGCTTAACCCCTCTACACACTGTATAATGCTAGTAATGCACTGTAAACATGAATATTATTAAAGGCTGCGCAGCCAGTTGCTTTACATGTGAGTGCTCATGGGGTAGTACAGTGAATTTTCTGCCTGTGTTTCAGATTGCAGCTAAGATCGGGGGCGACGCTGGTCCTCCTGTGAGCAACAGCACTGCTGCAGACAGTTTTTCTTTCACTGCGCAGAAACGACAGCTGGAGGACACAAATACCGGTGACTGCACCTTTATTTTATTTTCTAATGATATTAGATGCAGGGAGTCGCTCGCGGACGTCTCACACCTGTCACTTCCCCCCCCTGACAGATGAACCAGAGAGTAAGAAGCTGGCTGCTCAGAGTGACTTGGAGTCGGCCAAAGCGCTGTGTGAGTTATTCTTACCGTTGCCTTGCGCTGCTATTTGTGATCCACGGCCAACAGTGTGCGTCTGTGTCCTCACTCAGTCTGTTGGTAATCCAAAACCTCTCCCCTACTTTCTCTTTCTTTCTGTGCAGCTATTGGTGCACAGCTCGCTGCTCTTGCACAGCAAAGGTGAGAACTAATACCTCTCAGGTGACTGTGCATTAAACTGCCATTACCATCGCTTGATTTCTTGCCTTACTTTTTCACCTTTGTATTCCCTGTGTGCCGATGGTGTCAGACCCACCTCCAGCACAGAGGAATACAGTGTTCCAGATAGTATGGTGGGACTCAGTGAGTGCAGTCTAAATTTGGTTTAATGCATACTAATGTATACCACATGTTTGTTTTTTGGTAACACTGTGACCCCCTCTTCTTCTCTATTCAGTTATTGGCCGTGGAGGTGAACAGATCAATAAGATTCAGCAGGAGTCAGGCTGCAAGGTTCAAATAGCTCCAGGTACTGGCTGCACTTGGGTGGAGTTGGGTGGAGTTATACTCTCATCGTAGGCACGAATGTCGTGGTAATTTGGGGCTTTTAATGATTTCTTTTAACTGTTATTTTTCCATGGTGGAGTGATTACACAGCATACATCTTTAATAATCCACACAGGGTCAAAATGTGTACATACATCCACTTAAATCTCCTAATAAGTGGTGCTGCAGGTTCTTAACTTGACAAGGCCTTTTGTTAATGATCATGATTGACTACAACTGGTAGCTTCTCTTTGCACTTACACAGGTTGGGAAGATGCCTTCTAAACAACCGCATATCCTAAGATCAAGAAAGAAGCACCTGGTCTAAGCTCGACCGAGATGTACAGCGGCCCCCCCACACGCGCAAACCAAAGACCCTCTGTAGAAAAGCTTTATGGCCAGATGAGACAAAGATGGGACTGTGTTTGTGTTTGGAGGAATAAATGTGAGGCTTTCAAATCTAAAAACGCTGTACATACTGCCAAGCATGGTGGTGGTAGCATCATGCTCTGAGGCTGGGTTGGTGTTTTTAAAGTCATTAAAAATGTGTGCTGTACAATCATTGCCACCCTGGAAAAAGAACTGCTGAAAGAAATCAATAAAAGCCCAAAATGATTGTGACATTCATGCTCGTGGTGAGTGTGTGTAAACTTCTGACCACAACTGTAGATTATTTTATTTTTCGTTAGTTCTCAGTTTAGCTAAATGTGCACTTTTGTTGTGTCCAGACAGCGGAGGCCTTCCCGAGAGAAACGTCTCTCTCACAGGGTCCCAAGACTCCATACAGTGAGTTTTAGACCTCATGCAGATACACTCATTGTGGGGTTTTGGTGTGTGTAGAAGCATCAAAAATTGTCACTAATGATGAAGTAGGTGGTTGAACTAATCTTTTTTTTTTTTTATGTGATAATCTTGGAAGTTCTTCATATCATTTTCAGACTGGTTACTTGTAACTGCCAAGTGCTTAATTGAAAAAAATACAGCGTGGTGTGTTTTGTTAAGTGAAGTAACCGATCAGCTCCTCCCCGGTTAGGAAAGCCAAGAGGCTGCTGAATGAGATAGTGTCACGAGGAAGGGGTACACCCCCGCTTTCTTCTTATCATGACTCCAGCAACGGGCAGAACGGCGCAGTCCATGAGATGATGATCCCGGCTGGCAAGGCTGGTCTCATCATTGGGAAGGGAGGGGAGACCATCAAGCAGCTCCAGGTATATTTCATGGCTATTAGCATCTTTAGAAACCAGCTTGAAGTATGTAGGTGGGGTTCAACATAAGCAACTAGAAAAAAGCATCTGCTCACAGTGTATAAAGTAAGCAAATTAACCTTTTAGTGTCCCAGTAAAAATCTTAGTGGAGACAAAAATGTGATGTTGATTGCTGGTATAGGTAAATATTTTTAAATGTCATAACCATTATGTGCGATTATGTGATATTCCAGGAGCGCGCAGGGGTAAAGATGATCCTAATCCAGGACGCCTCTCAGGGACCCAACGTTGACAAGCCTCTGCGGATTATTGGAGATCCATACAAAGTTCAGGTATATCTTTAACCGTCTCTTATTGTGTCAAAGTAAAATGCGGTGTGGTGCTGAGTGTCCTTCTGCTTTGTTTCTCAGCAAGCCCAGGAGATGGTGCAGGAGATTTTGAGGGACAGAGACCAGGGAGGCTACAGCGAAAGAAATGAATTCAGCTCCCGGATGGGAGGCGGCATGGACGTAAGTTTGTGTGTCGGAGCAAGACTGGAAGTGAGTGCAGTGGACTAATACATGTTTTCCGTATTAGATCCCGGTACCACGACACTCGGTGGGTGTGGTCATCGGACGCAATGGAGAGATGATCAAGAAAATTCAGAATGATGCTGGAGTCCGGATACAGTTCAAACAAGGTAGGACCCTCAGGCCACTGTATTAGTTTCATTTATACATCAGTCACATTTGCTGGTGTTATACTTTGCATGAGTTCTCTGTTGATCTCATTTAGCTGCCACCACAGGTCTTAACTCCGGTAGATTTTATGTGATTTAGAAGGCAGAAATATTTGGCCCATGAAAGCTTTGAACTCTGCAAAATTAAAATAAAGTTACTCAATCAGCAGAGATGCATTATCAATGTTGGAAGAAGCATCCCTGCAAAAATCTGTGGTGATTTTTTTTTTTTTTGAGGTCCTAATTTACATTATTAGATGTTAATTCTCAGTGGAAGCGGCACTGCAGGCTGACCTGAATGATATGATTCAGTGTTACTGTCTCATGTGTTGCTCGATGCACTTTTAAATCCTTCCAGATGACGGCACTGGTCCGGATAAGATTGCACACATCAGCGGTCCGCCTGAACGCTGCGAGCACGCGGCTCAGATCATCAACGACCTGCTGCAGAGCATCAGGGTCAGGGAGGAGGGACACGGGGTACGGATCAGTTGGCACACTCTAAAACCTGCGGCCCTTCACTCATAAACTAATAGACAAACGCCTCACAGTGTAGTGATGTAGAGTCAGTTCCATAAATATTTGGACACATTAAATGTTTAGATATTACAGCCATTTTTCTACGTAGTCTTGCTTGTTTGATTTAAAGTCCACCTTGGTGGGAAGATGAGGTCAATTTATCAGAGGTTGTGTCATTGTCCAAACACTGACTGTAAATATGTACCAGGCGTATGTTAAGTGTTATGGTATAATCATCCCCAGGGTCCCCCAGGTCCTCCAGGAATGCCTGCGGGCAACAGGGGGCGAGGCGGGGGACAAGGCGGTTGGGGTCCCCCTGGAGGGGAAATGACCTTCTCTATTCCCGCCCAAAAGTGCGGGCTCGTGATTGGCCGAGGAGGCGAGAACGTCAAGTCCATCAACCAGCAAACGGGCGCTTTTGTGGAAATCTCTCGACAGCCGCCCCCCAATGGAGACCCCAACTTTAAGCTGTTTATCATTCGCGGGTCCCCACAGCAGATCGACCACGCCAAGCAGCTCATTGAAGAGAAGATCGAGGTGCTTGGCTTTTTTTTTAAGCTGCTGATCGAAAAGGAAGGCTTGTGTCCTTGCTAGAACCAAACAATCCCAACTTATTTAGAGTTTTCATAGCTTTAAGTCATATTTATTTTAACCTGCATGCGCACAGCCTGGAGCCAGCTGCTTTGAATGCAAAGCCACAGTGCCTCTTTGACCCCACACTCATGATGTGTGGATCATATTATGTGTTTCAGGGTCCTCTGTGTCCCGTGGGCCCGGGGACGGCTGGACCAGGTCCTGCTGGACCGATGGTTCCTTACAACTCCAATCCATACAACCCGGGACCACCCGGGGCTCCTGGACCACCACAGTGAGTAGCTGCGGCTAACACTTTAAAGCAGATTTTAGATTATTCACATAGACTCTTAGGTGTTTTTATAATAAGAAATCACTTCTCTCCTCAGTGGTGGTCCTCCAGGTCCTCCCCAGTACACCTCTCAGGGCTGGAGCAACACCTATCAGCAGTGGCAGCCCCAGCCACCACATGACCCCAGTGAGTCACCCCTAACTTCAGAGTTGTGCTGATTTTAACATGTTTACTGCACACCCCTCACAGTTATTTCTCAACAGGACTTCTGATGGAAATTTTGTGATGAGATGAAGTGTTTTTTGTCTTTAGCAGCTCTGGCTAACCCTGTCTCTGTTTCCCCCCCCTGGTCTCCAAGCCCGGTCTCCAGGCCAGTAGCAGGGGCTCACCCTCACCCTATGAGGACCTCACCCCCTCCACCCTGCGTCTTTTCTAGGCAAGGCAGCAGCCAATGATCCCAACGCAGCCTGGGCGGCCTACTATGCTCAGTACTACCAGCAGCCATCGGGGGCTGCACCAGCCCCGTACCCTGCAAACCCAGCCGGAGGTGCCCAAACTGCAGGCGACCAGACCCAGCCTGCACAGACACCAGGGGGCCAGCCGGACTACACCAAGGCCTGGGAGGAATACTACAAGAAGATGGGTAAGAATGTGTTACCAGCTGTTGGGCAGTATTTTTTTGTTTGTTTTGGTTTTTTTGAGTTGTCTGTTTCTCTGTCGTACTCAGCCCAGGCAGGCGGCTCGGTGCCTGCTACAGCAGCTGCAGCTCCAGGGGCAGCAGCTGCAGGAGGAGGAGGAGGAGGAGGAGGAGGAGGAGGAGGGGCAGCATCCACAACAGGAGGTCAGCCCGACTACAGCGCAGCCTGGGCAGAGTACTACAGGCAGCAGGCTGCATACTACGGACAAACGGGACAGCAGGCCCCCGGCCAGCCAGCCAATCCCCAGCAGGGACAGGTTGGTACAGCGGCTGCTGCAGGCTCGTCAGTCCGTGAGAATTATTCTGCCTGTCTCACATTTTTCAACTATATTTGTATTTTAGATGCAGTGAGAGTTCATCAGAAGGAGTCTGATGCTCGAGGGCTTGAAGAAGATGTGATAAAGAAGAGGGCGCTTAAGTCTTAGGCCAGGATCTATCCCTTTATTTATTTATATATATATAGTATTTCTTTGCAACTAGAAGTGAAACCCTTCCCCATCATCTGGATACTTTTTGATAATAATGTGAACTGAACAAATGCTCTTGTGCTTTGCTGCTGAGGGGAGGGAAAAGACTGATTAAAACGATCATTTCGCAGAGCTTCTCAATGCCTCAGCGTAGATTTAAATACACGAGGGGAGCCTTGGAACGCTTGTTTCATTAACAGTTGCCAGCGCATCGAAGTCGTCTTTCTTTCATTATCTTGTAGCCTCATTTTATAGTACTCACCTTCATATCCCAGTGTCGTATTAACTGAATTGCACAGTGCTTTTAGTACTATAATCATATTATGTATACGAGAAATATTAGAGAAATACCTTTTAAGGCCTGTTTGATTTGTTCACACTGGTGTTTGCTCCTTCTACAGAGGCTTGCGAGGTGTTTTGACACGTGTATGTCTGAGTGAATGTGTTCCTATGCAGTGTGACTGTGTGCACTTAGTAAGACTAACAAGAGCTTCAGTCGGGCTCCTGGTGGTCCTGAGCTGTGTGTAACGGCCTTCAAGAGCCCTCTTAAGATTCAGAGGCACGAGCACCACAGGGGTGAATGTGAATAATGTGGCGTGCGTGCTGCTTACACTCCCCAACTTTGCCTCTTGAAATGACCATCTTGTTCAGTTCGCTCCACCTGAGAGCTTTTGTTTTGGGTTAGAAAAACACCGGCTTACTGTGGACTGATGTAAAAAT
>VOQJ01032182.1:13177-23873 GCA_015052665.1 Apistogramma diplotaenia
TCAATGTGCTGCCAAAGCAGATAAAATCATGAGAAACTATGTGGGTCTACAGTGTCTTAAGGCAATAAAAACAACAAAGTAAAGACTGCACACACACACACACACACACACACACACACAGATAATAACATACAGTTATTATCTGTAGGCCTGTATGAATAAACAGGCACACACACACACAGAGATAATAACATACAGTTATTATCTGTAGGCCTGTATGAATAAACAGAGTTGTAATGGACCTCAGCTCAGCAGGCAGCTTATTCCTAAGAACATGACCTCAGTAACTGAAAGCACCCTCAGCACACGGTGATCTAATTCTGGGAATAGTTAATAGGTTTGCACCTGATGACCTGTGAGGGCCGATTGGCTTACATGCAGGGAGGAAGTCAGAGATGTATTGGGGCCCAAACCATTGCAATCTTTATGAAATAATAGAAGGATTTTAAAGATAAGGTGCTGTGTTGAAGAATAACTTGATGTTTCTGTTTAACTAACATCATTATTAATAAATGTTAATGATAAACTGCTGTTATTAATCATTAAACATACCTTATCCTGCTGCTTTTTTTCTTCCTCTAATTTAGTTTGACAATTTGTTAACATATTTTATTGTTGTGTTCTATAATTACTAGTGCTATATCTGACACACAAGAAACATATATTGATTTACCTGTTGTTGGGGGCTCCTTGGGGGCCCAAGCTGTTGTTTAGTTATGACTTGGGATGGCTCTCCTTTAGACTATTATATTAAAGTCAAGCCTGGCCTACAGACCAGTCTGATCTATCATTCCACCATGATGCTGGTAGTGGTTCAGAAGAGCATAAAGAGCTGGCCTTGTAGAGATCAGCCAGAATCACATTAAGTGTTGTTTTTCTGCACACTCACCACACCGTGCCTGTGCTAAATTTAGCTTAGAACATGAAGAGTTGTGCCACCTGTCACAGCAGTGCGTGCCACAGATGCTGAGATGTTTCTCTGAAGGACCACTCTACCTTTTTGATCTAGTCACATAGGTGAATATAATGAGTATAATGTGAATATCCAGTGAAAATGAAATGGAAACTGACGTGTTATAAAAAAGAAGTATAAAAAGGTAAAGTTTGAAAAACCAGAGAGACAACATGTAATAAAGACTGTAAATACACAAGAACCAAACTAGATACAGTCACAGTCACGGCTGAGGGATCCAGACAAAGACAGGAAGTGGGACCAACCAAAGCATAAAATGAAAGAGGCTAACAAAACTTGAACACAGTCATTGTCTTCAGTATGGCACAACTGCTTGATTGAGGTCCATTGTGTGTGCTGCTCATTGGTTTAAATGGGAGTTAAAATTGTTTAGCACAAAAGCTACCAGGAGACATTGATTATAACTGGTAAAATCAACCAGGAGGCTAATCAAATAATGAATCGTGTTGGCAGGTGGGGACTGTGCCACTCTGCTGAAGAACATCGGGGCCCTGCCTGTGGAAATGGCACGCATGTACTTTGCAGAGACAGTCCTAGCGCTGGAGTACTTACACAACTATGGTATTGTGCACCGTGACCTCAAACCTGACAAGTAAGACAGAGTTTCTATCAAACTGTTGCAAAGTTCTAACACAGGCACTATTTCACAGCTATATGTAACTATTCTCTTTCAATTCTCAGCCTCCTCATTACCTCAATGGGCCACATCAAGCTGACTGACTTTGGCCTGTCTAAGATGGGTCTGATGAGCCTGACCACCAACTTGTATGAAGGACACATCGAGAAGGATACTCGGGAGTTTTTGGATAAACAGGTATGACAAAGACGTTAAATAAACTTTGGATTTTACATGGTCAAAATTAATGAAGCTCTCTGCTCTGTTAAAATTAAGTGAATTTTAATTTATTAGAATTATTAGAGTAACATTTAAAGGGAACTTTTTTTAATCAGCATTACAGTGTAGACTGTTTAAATAGAGTATGACCTGAGCAACGATTCATTATGAAATATCCTTTGATGGCTACATTTCCATGCAGAGATATTCCCTGTTGTTGTGTGGCAGACATATCTGACAAAATGAGCCACAGTTGGCACACCAGTGCTTCCTTGGTTATTATAATCATTTCTCTTTTAAGAAAGGCTTATATTTTCAGGGCTTTCATTCGGCACTCGTGCTTTGAATTTAAGCCTCATTATTTCGCGGGCATTCATCATGACAACCACATATCTGTCAGGATCCAGCGAATGCCCATCTGCACATGAAAAAAACATTCACCGGGGGCTTTCATCTTGTCTTGGCATCTCTGAGGTGATGGCTTGGCTAAGCATAAATATGCATGCTCCCCACATGCTGTGTCTTTCACACCCAGTGACAACTGTGTCTCATTTAGCAACTGCATGGTTTTAAATGATGAATATGATTAAATTAGATGGGAATTAATTCTTATTAGCAGCAAATATACACATCCAGAGTAATCCACAAGAGTCTGAGGCAAAATAAATAATTAAATTTAAGAAACAACTGAGCAAATCAACTGCTGATTTCCGTTAAGGTGTGTGGAACCCCGGAGTATATCGCCCCAGAGGTTATTCTTCGGCAGGGTTATGGAAAGCCAGTGGACTGGTGGGCTATGGGCATCATCCTGTATGAGTTCCTGGTGGGTTGCGTACCTTTCTTTGGAGACACGCCAGAGGAGCTGTTTGGACAGGTCATTACAGGTGAGAGATCAGAATGAGTGGAATCTGCATTTTTTGGTGAATGTGTACCCCACACTGAGCACTGCTAATCGAAAAACAAACTGTTATTCCTGCACCATCTACCGTGACCTCCTCATGCCGATCCCCTTCGCTCTCTCTGTCGGCTTGTATCTGGTAGATGACATAGTGTGGCCAGAAGGAGATGAGGCTCTTCCCATTGATGCCCAGCACCTGATCTCCTCCCTTCTGCAGACAAATCCGCTGGTTCGACTGGGCACAGGTCAGTCACCTACAGGAAGGCTCTGACTTCCCCGGGAGTCCTTCACAACCTCAGCAAATAAATCATGTAGTCAGCGTGCATCACATGTAGTCATTTGATCAGAGGTTATGTTCTATGTGCATTCATTTAAATGTGAATCAATAATGATACTCACCAGCCACTTCATTAGGGTCACATTTCAACATGTAGATGTGGTCACAATGACCTGCTAAAGTTCAAACTGAGCATCAGAGTTGATTGAAATGACTTTGAACGTGGCATGGTAACAACCATAACACCTGCCAGACAGGTGAGTGCTGGTGTGGTCAGGCTCACCAGAAAGGATGGGCTTACCAAAGCTGAGCAACAGAAGTCTGGACTTTCTGCTGCAATGTTTGTTTGGAAGGGCCACAATTTGGCATAAAAAACATGAAATCATGGATTCATCCTGCCTTGTATCAACAGGTCAGCCTGGGGGTGGTGTAATGGTGTGGGGGCTATTTTCTTGGAACACTTTGCTCTCCTTAGTGCCAAATGAGAATTATTTAAACACCAGAGCCTACCTGACTATCTTCCATCTCTTTATGACCACAGTGTACCCATCTTGTGATGGCTGCATCCAGCAGAACAGCACACCATGTCCTAAAGTGCAGATCACAGTGAGTTCACTGAACTCACATGGCCACCACACTCAATCCAGTAGAGCACTTTTGGGATGTGGTGAAACAGGAGATTCACATCACAGATGTGCAGTCAACGAGTCTGCAGCAACTGTGTGATGCTGTCGTGTCACTACAGAACAAAATCCCTGAGGAATCTTGTAGAATCGCTGCCACAAAGAATTAAGGCCGTTCTGAAGGCAGAAGGGGACCAACCCAGTACTAGCATGGTGTACCTAATGAAGTGGTTGGTATATTTAGAATAGAGAACATATTTTCTGAACTACATTTGTTTTATACTTTGTCTTGAGTTATTTAACATATTCCATTTTTAGATACTTCACATATGCAACTAAAATACACAACTTTAGCATACAACTAAAAGTCAAACATTTTTCCACAAAGATTATGAAAAACTTTTTCTGGAAAAACTTTTTTTTACCATGCTTTAATAGCACTTCCGTGTAAGAAATGCATATGAATACTTCATTCCACCACTGCAAGCACCCTTTGGGTACACCTAACCCCGACTGGGACTTACTGATCTACAACAATAACTGTCATCTTGCATGTTGGCTCACGGGTTCGGTTTACCCAAATACGTCAGCTTCATTCAGGGTGGAAATGCCTCTACGTGCTTTAGGGCTGCTGCTATTACCTGTCTGCCATTGCACTCACTCATACTCCCTTCATACACCCGCCTCCTTTCCTTCGCTCTGTCCCCAAGGTGGTGCTTTTGAAGTGAAGCAGCACTCATTCTTCACTGAGGTGGACTGGAACAGCCTGCTGAGACAGAAGGCAGAGTTCATCCCTCATCTAGAGTCAGAGGAAGACACCAGCTATTTCGACAGTAAGTTCACCTCTGGGAATGCAGGATGCTATGGAAGACTTTGATTTCAGGCCTGGATAAGGGATCCTCTAGATCTTGGGAATTTCTTACTCTTAGAAACAGATCAAGATCCCCACCCCACCACCATCACTGACTCTCCCATTTAAATGTAGAAAGGCACATGTTAGCATAAATCACATTTTCAGACTCTAATGTGTCAGTGGGGGAGCAAGAAGGCAGTGCTGACTGAATGTGCGCTACTTCTCATCACCAGCTCGTTCCGAGCGCTACCATCACGTGCAGTCATATGATGAAGATGATACCAATGACGACGAGCCTGTGGAGATTCATCGCTTTTCATCGTGTTCCCCTCGCTTTAGTAAGGTCAGGACCCTTTTGTTTCTGTGTTTATGTCTGCATGTTTAGTCATCAATCTAGAACCAAAGCCCATCAAAAGCCCCAAAATATTTACTGTAATGTTGTGTGGACATACAGGTGTACAGCAGTATGGAGCATCTGTCCCAGCTGGAGCACAAACCTCATGGTGTGACTCTTCGGGAGCACAAGGTCCCCAGGGAGGATCGAGTGGCCAAGAGAGAAAGCTTGGGAAGTGTCACCCTCCGAGAGAAGAGCTGGAGGACCGGCTCACCGGAGATGTGAGTACACCAAGGAGAGTTAATAAAAAGACCCGTCTGTGTTTGCTAGACAGTCTTTTATCTACTACAGAGGCCCATTCTCATTAAAAGTTTATTCAAGAATATGGCTGCCTTTGTTTTTCAGGAAACGCTTATCCTGCTCAGAGTCCTCCTTCACTGAAAGTGACTCCAGCCCTCCGTCTGGGGCACGCAGACGCTTCTCTGCCCTTATGGATTCTTACCGACTGGCCTCCCCTCTGGAGTTGGACTCTGAGCTGCCTGTCCCAGGCAGGCAACCTCCAGTGAAGACAAGGGGAACTTCTTTGGAAGGAGCCATGGGTTCCATCTCCTCTCAAAGTGATCTGAAGACATTCCTTAAAGAATGTAACGGTCTTGGAACTGCTGGTAAGAAGGAGTGAGGGAACATGCCATCACTGGAAAGATTTCATTTGTCACCCTAAACATTAAAACATGCATCTCCTGTCATCTTTCATGTCTCCACCTTGGCACAGACAAACAGTTGAGACCTGCTGATGCGTCATTGCCTCTGCCAAGCAGTGCAACCATTCCAGGGCTTCAAGAGCCACAGGGGGTTCGTGGGGCCACCACAGACCTGGTGCTGCGGAGAGTTCGCCACCAGCACCTCTCAGAAGGAGAAAAGCGTAACTCAAGACCAGGAACCAAAGTTATCAAATCTGCCTCTGCCACTGCTCTGTCTGTCATCATTCCTGCAGGTGAAGGCATTTCTTATACTGCACTAACAAAGACATTTTAAAAGGGTTTTTGGAAATTAATCCTTTCGTTCTCACCTCAGTGGAACAGCATACTGCATCCCCTCTGGCGAGCCCCATGTCTCCTCGCTCCCTCTCGTCCAACCCTTCCTCTCGTGACTCATCCCCCAGCCGAGACTACTCTCCGATGGTCAACATCCTGCATTCTCCCATCACCATCCACCGCTCCGGGAAGAAGTATGGTTTCACCCTCCGAGCAATCAGAGTCTACATGGGAGACAGTGATGTTTACAGCGTGCATCACATGGTCTGGGTGAGAGAGCAAAGCAAACAGGATGCAGAAATCTCAAGTCCTCTATTTGAAACAAAGCAAAAGTAAATGTGGTTATTTCTGCAGAACCTTTCGTGTGGTTGGGCTGCTTTTTTTAGTGCATTAGTTATTATTAGAAATGCAAATTGTGTCTAAAAATTTATTAAAAGACAAGTGGCATGGCCTATGTAAAGAACAATATGGAATACCTTATACCTTACATAATGGTGAGAATTTGAATTAATATTGGTAAAATCTGACATTAATGTATCTGCTCTAATTACAGCATGTGGAAGATGGAGGTCCCGCTCAGGAGGCTGGACTTAGTGCTGGTGACCTCATCACTCACGTAAATGGGGAGTCAGTCCATGGTTTGGTACATACAGAGGTGGTGGAGCTGATCCTGAAGGTAAGAGATATCTATCCATCAAAAAAAAATCTATATATTATATGTATATAATAATAAAATGCATCTAATTGTGTATTAACTGCAGAGTGGGAATAAGGTGACTATTACAACTACTCCTTTTGAGAACACCTCCATCAAAGTGGGTCCTGCCCGTAAGTCCAGCTATAAATGCAAGATGGCACGACGTAGCAAGAGAACCGGAGCTAAGGACGGACAAGAGTGCGTTACTGCAGAATTCCAAGAAAACATATTCCTTAATCATTTGGATGACTTCACTCTAATAATTTGACTTTTTAATTTTAGCAAGAAGCGCAGCTCCCTGTTCAGGAAAATCACCAAACAGTCCAACCTGCTGCACACCAGCCGGAGCCTCTCCTCTTTAAATCGCTCTCTGTCGTCTGGAGACAGTCTCCCGGGCTCCCCCACCCACAGCCTCTCGGCACGCTCGCCCACTCAGAGTTATCGCACCGCTCTTGAATCTCCGTACCTGGGTTAGTATGTAAGGCAAACAGCACATGTTTCTGCTGTTAGCTCATTTAAAAGCAAGAAAAATACACTAGAGTCGTATTTTTTAGCCTAAAACTCAAACTCAAAACACACACAGTCATTTAATTTTATTACAAATTATTCAGGTGTTCTCAATTTTTTCTCAGGGACCTCATCACAGAGCAGCTCCCCAGCATCCAGCACCCCTAACTCACCTGCAGCCTCTCACCACATGAGGCCCAGCTCCCTGCATGGCCTGTCTCCCAAACTTCACCGCCAGTACCGCTCTGCTCGGTGCAAATCTGCCGGCAACATCCCATTGTCCCCCCTGGCTCACACACCATCCCCGACCACCTCCTCTCCTCCACCACTCACTGGTCACACGGTAGGGAGCTCCAATACCACACAGATGTTTCCTGCCAAGCTGCACTCCTCGCCTCCTGTTGCCCGCCCACGTCCCAAGAGTGCGGAGCCACCCAGGTCCCCGTTGCTGCAGCGGGTGCAGTCCGCAGAGAAGTTAGGAGCACCGATTCTACCTTCTTCCTCTTCGTCATCATCATCGCCTTCTCCTCTGACAGGCGGGGTGTCATTACGCAAGCATAGCCTGGAGGTGACACATGGGGACTACAGGAGAGAGTCGTTCCACTGTGAGCACAGTCTACAAAGTTTGTTAGAGATAGAAGGAGAGAACGGGCCTGCTCCCCCATCTCCTTCATCATCGTCCTCCCCCTCTCCTCCCATGGGAGGGGAGGTTGGAGGCCTGAAGCCTGTGAGAAGGCTGGGAAGGCAGGAGTCACCACTCAGCCGTGACACACTCTTAACAGGAAGAGAGAAAGACACCCAAACAACAGAGCCTGAGTCTGCTGGATCACAAACTGAAAGTCCAGCTTGTAAAGCAGAGTCTAAGACAAGTGCTGTTGACACAAGTAAAACATTACCTCCTGCCGAGGTTGCAAAAAGTAGCAGGTGTGCAGCTGCAGTTGAAATCAAGTCCAATGCCTCATCTTCAGAGACCAAGCCCGGTTCTGGGACCAAAGCTCCAGGTTCAAGTGTTTCAGGTCCCGAGGCAACAATCTCCAAGAGTAAACTCAGTGAGAAAATCTCAGCTCCAGTCACATCAAGGGGTCTGCAAAAGCAAGACACTAAGCAGCAAAGTGCACAAACAGACAGTGGACCTGCAGGAAAAGCTCAGGAGAAGACTGAGGAGAAAGCAAAAGGCACTGCAGGTGCACACAAAGGGAACTTGCAGAAAGCATCATCTACAGAGCAGTCCAAGCAGCGTAAAGGTGCAGACACTATTGAGAAGGGGGGTTTAAGTGGCAGTGATAAAGCAAGTGATACAACCAAGATCAAGGGACCTACACCACCGGTTCTGAGCCAGGTTCAAACCTACGCTGCAGCCAGATGCAAAGAGGAGAAGCCAACAAGCAGGGGAGTCAAGGAGGAGAAGGCACACCTGGATGTCCTGGATGAGATTCCCATGCCGCTATCCTCACCCGGCTCAAGCAAATCACGGCCCATGTCTCCGGGGGATAAAGCCAGCTTTGTTACCCAGCTCACTAGTGTGGCCAAAACGGTCCTCGGGCCTATGAAGGGAGTATCACAAGACGGGGGCAAGGTAAAAGACACATTCAAGTCAAGCGAGGAGAAGCGCGGAAGCTCGGTGGGAAAAGCAGAGGCTTCATCTGGGGTCATCCGCCGGGGGGCTCAGACAGCAGCCAGTGCTGGCGCTGTCCAGTCTGATAAAGGGAACATTCGGAGCTCCAAGCACCATTTGTGATAAAAGAGCTTTAGAATGAATGCGACTGTCCCATGCAATGCCTTTTACTGTAGCATCACACTGACATATCATGAATTTACATGTCTGTAAATGGAGGGAAACAGTGAAAAAAAAAGACCAAAAAGATGGCACATAGACTAACGACAACAAAGTTGCATCAGCTAGCTACTGTTGGAAAATTTAATGTAGACCTGTGTGTGTACTGTGTTCATCACAATGTGTTGTATATAGTACAAACAAATGCATATGTCTTAATGCATGTCTAATACTGTACATGGGAAATGAAAAAGAAAATATTTAAAAAGAAAAAAATATATACAGACAGCAGACCTTATGGTAGAGAACACTGTGAACAACCTTTCAACCGAACACAGCCACACGCAAACATGTGCAAACAGGTAAGATTCTGCTATAAACGTAGGAGGTTCCGCTTGTGCCGAAATTATGCTCACGTGTTCACTGTGTACGTCGACTGTGTACGTCGACAAGTGAGAAAACACGGTACATGTGAAACATCGTAAAACTGGTCCAAAGATAATAAACATAATTTGAAACAACTCCACAGTATGTTAAAGATTACTTTCTGTGTTATGGCTCCCAGGCTCCGGGGCAATCTGCATCCCACATGAGGTGGCCTAACAGCTGCCAGTTTTAAATTACTTTTAATACCCAACATATTGTGCTCACTGAGGTGCTTCATGGTTTTTGTCAAGTCTACTGTGATTTTCTCACCGCTCATTTTGTTATTTGTCATTTTTATTTGTAGGTTTTGTCCATTTGTTGTTTTTTTTTCCTCTGGGGTTTTCATTTTGTTTTATTCATAAAGTTTTTTTTTGTATTAATTTTGTCATTCATGCTTTGCTTTTAGTCCTAATCATGTTTTTGGGTATAGTTAGGTTGATAGCTCTTTTGGACAATAACACATTTGTTTCTGAACACCGCAGCAGTGGATTTTTGTTGGAGTGGAAATTGTTCAGGAATTGCAAATATTTTTATACATATTTATTGGTGGTTTCTTAACCAAAGACAGAAATTTCACAATCTTTCCCTTTAATTGTAGATGAAAATCTCTCACTATATGTTGCTTTCTTTGTTTCTGTTTTCAGGAAAGCAATTTAGGTCACCTCCTGTGCTATAAAACATGTGTTATAAAATAGAATCTGACATGTTCAGAAAACAGTCGGTGAGCATGTGAATATAATTTTGGCACACATGTAACCTCATATAAATGGGCATTACATTTTTGATCAGCGCCATCATTTAGTTCATCAAGGAACAGACTGTATTTCTTGGTGTTCAGTTACAGGGATCAGGCACAGAAAAGTTTTTCATGTGTCATGCACTGAGAGGGGGGCAAACATTACTGAACTCTGGACCAACATACCAAATGGCTTTCAGTGATTGAACTAGAGTGGGCATCAGCTGATTCGTTCCAGATGTGTTTAAGGGCTGGATATCAGTGGGACTGTGAGAGGCTGCACAGGGACACTATGCAATGTGTTAACGATGCCACCTTTTTTGTGTGTGTCCTCAATATTAAGTTTACATTGTGCTCTAGATTACAAAAAAATTAAATAATAATAAAAAGGGGTAAGGGTTGCAATAAGCCAAGCATTTTGTTAAAATAGCTGTCTCTACTGGTCATAGTGAAATGTGCAATTACATATTTTAGCCTATTAAATGAATATATATGTGTTCTCAGTGTGCGGTAAGGAGACCGAGTGGGGACAGAAGCATAATGAAAGTAGGACTTACAGGAAAGTTTGACTCACTCTTTTTTTTTATTTATGCAGAAGTACAGTTTATAGTATACAGTAATATTAGATGTGAAGGAAAGTGCCAGTGTTTTTATTTAGGGATACTGTGACGTTAGGTTTTTTTTTTTTTTTTTTTTTAAAATGTGTAAAAATATTCAATTCAAAAGTTC
>VOQJ01032182.1:23893-36270 GCA_015052665.1 Apistogramma diplotaenia
TCTATTTTTTTTATTTAGGTATTTTGTTTTTTTTTTTTTTTTTTTTTTTTGTATTTAAAATGTGTAACAATATGCAATCCAAAAGTGCCCAGTTCCATGAAACTGAGCATCAGTGAAGCAGTAGTAGGCTGTACACAGGAGTAGATCTCAAGAGCATTTTAGTGTTGAGGTAATGTTTTAATGTTGTGTGTTAAGTGATCTTGATAGACCTGTTTTAGACTGCCACCTTGTGGCTGAACTAACATGACACGAGAAGATCTGAGGTACACAAGAAAACTAGTGAACATTTAACGAGCAGTCTTTTGTCTGCCTGTGGATCTTTCTAGCTCTCATAGTTTGTTTTTTGTTTGTTTGTTTTGGTTGATTGATTGATGAAGGTCTCCTTTAGATCAGATCCAGATGTAATGGTTTAAAGACCATAATGTTTAGACATTAAACAGTAGTGGTTTGTGTGTGATGTAAGAAAAATGCACTTTATGTTGTGTCAAATATTTATTTATTTTGTCTCATATATATTTTTAATTTGTTTTCTATTTGCTGTATTTATTAAACCTATTTATTTACAAATCTGATTTACTACTAACATTAGTTAATGCAATTTGGAAGTTGATTTATTTTAGATCAAGAAATCTACCAAATCTATGTGGCTACCCCATTCTGTGTAGTTTGGACCAGTCTTTCCATAAGTCGGAAATTGTGATGTTGCTGTCACATCTATTTTTGTCCAAGTGTTAGGCTTGTTTACAACAATTTTGCTTTCTCAGACTGTTGTTCATTACATTGTTACATAATTAATGGCCACTGTCGTGAAAAAAACAATGCAAAAAAAACAAAAAATAAAACTATAGTGCAGAATAAAATGCAAAGAAACTGCTTATTTTGTCTCAATTTTTTGAGTCTAATGTGAAAGTCGTCCGGAGAGTCGGGGCTCACTTTTATTGGACCACCATTGACCAATCACAGGAGCGATGACACGTGACTTGTATAAACAGGAAATGAGTACAAAATTATTTGACGGGAGCAGTTAGAGGAGTTCGAAAACTGAGCCAGACTGAACCAAGCAGAGCCGAACTGAGCCAAACAAAACGAAAACAGACGAGCACACTCACAAGCATTTTCTTAGGCGCTTTCTCTTGTTACAGGACGTAGAATGCCACTGCTGAAATGAAGGTAAATATTGATCTTTAATTGTGTTAATTCGCTTCATTTTGAATGACAGTCACTGCTGTATTCACACAGCGCTGTATTTCACTGTAAAGTAGTGGTTTAAAAGTAACCCTGTTAGTGTGTGAGATAAAATACTGGAGCTTCTCATATAATAAGGACGGTTTTCTTATTAATGTTTGATGTACAAACGCTGCTTTGACGTGGAAACGGAATGAAAATACAACTTGAGCCAGATGTTTTTGAAATATTTTGTATGTCATTTCAGTTATTTGGTGTTTTTTTCTTAACATTTCTAAACATTTAGGTTACAAAAAGAAGAAGAAAAAAGCAATCCATATTTTAATACATCGTTCAGTATTAAACTAGAGTAACCCAACTTTTCCAGTCTGTGCCCCCATTGGGGGGGTTAAGTACATCTGTGTGTAGTTTGGACCTTTATTAAACCTTTGAAGTATGAACCATTTGAAAATAACTGTACAATGCACACATTTTGAAAATTGGAAGTTTAGGGGAAAATCTATCCATCTATCTATCAATCAATTTTTTTTGAGTTGAGCATTGTTTTGTTTTCATTCCTACATCGTTTATTATCTCACAGTCTCTCAGATTTATGTTGTTCCCTTTGTTAGTGGTGCCTTACCTAAACTACTGATCAGTTTATGAAGTACTACTACTAGCACCAACTCAATCAGATGGTGCTTGTGCATCGATGCAACTGCATTAACAAACTCGTGCAGCCAGTTTCCCAGACATAGATTATTCTAGTGCCAGACTAAAAGTAAAATGACAATCTCTATTGAAAAAAGGGTTTTAGTATGAAACTGGGCTGGGAAACTGAGCCATAATTTAGTACATAAAAATATATCAGTCACAGGGTCATTTTTTCAGCAGTGCAAGTACATTTACCTTTGCTACTTTAACTAATTTTGTTTAATTTGTACATTGTTTAACACTGTTGTCTTGCTACTTTTACACTTTCTCTAGTTGTGTAGCTGCACATTTTACATGAATCTGTCACTGCAGCATGTTGCCAGAATCCTGTATCTAAAAATTTTAGAGTTAGTGGCCAAATGTTGCTTATAATGGGAAACCAGCAAGCTTCCTGCTGCAGTTAAATGAGCATATCTGAAATTCCTTGAGTCACAGGCTGCAGTCACATGCTTTCTCTTTTTCCTTACTGTCAAGGATCATTAATGGCTTTGCTGTGGGTAACATTAGCCTCTGAGATCTGGCAGTAGAGTTTGTTGGTTGCGAGAGTAAATGAATCCATTGGCTGATTGCGTCATATGTATTTAACTGAGCTATTATTTATCTTGTGTATGTAGGCTGCTGTGGCAATAATGAGCGATTCTTCCCACTCGGTCACGGTCATCTTCACATGTTATGAATCCTAGTATCTCCTCTGCTCAATTTGTGGGCCAGTCTTCTGCTCATGACCTCATGGACGACTGGGTCTTCTTCTCTACTGAATCAGCTGGGCCTCAATTCCTAGAAGAGAGCAGAGATGATCAGGAGGCAGAGGACACAGGCAGATTCAAAGACAAGTTGGTCTCAGCATGGAACAGCGTCAAATATGGTGAGTTTTTGTTTTGTTTTTTTCCCCTCTGTGAACTGAAAATGAACGATGATGTTACTAAAGAGATGTGCTTGTGCTCTTTGTTTTGTGAAATTAAACAGTTTTTGCTTTTCCTTTCAGGCTTTTCCTTGAAGCAAAAATCCAAATTTAGCAAGAGGTCTCCTGTGTTCATGCTGGGGAAATCCTATGAGCTCAAAGATGAAGGTGAGGCATTTTGTAGGAGATCAGTATTTGTCCCACATACTCCCTAAAATGATCTGTGACTGTAAAAGCAATGTAGAAAAATGTAATCCAGCCTCTGTACCTGTGTCAGGACAGCGACAGCATTTCCGTCGCTCCTTTGCGTCTCTCCTGTGGTTTACGTACAGACGGGGCTTCCGTTCACTCCCCGGCTGCTCTCTGACCACCGACAGCGGTTGGGGTTGTGTCCTACGCACCAGCCAGATGCTGCTGGCACAGGGCCTGCTCCTGCATCTGATGCCACCAGGTGATAACACGGTCTTGCAGCATTGCCGTAGTTGTAGTTTGTGAAAAGACATGCAGAGATAAATCATTATCAAACAAAGCGACATACCTTGATTTAAGGGGTTGAAAAGTAATGTGTTAAATGAGGAATTGCAACCTCTTTTTTTGGACATATTCTTCTATTTTCAAGAGCTCAAATGTAACTGAACAAATTAACATACAGATAAATGAATAAAATGACTGTTTTAGAGTCCTTTACAGGCAATACTTGCCTGATATCTGGAGTCAAACAATGGGTTTCCCCCTTTTTTATGCTTTGACAGGCCTTTACTGTTGATCTTTTCAGTTGCTTGTTAGGGGGTCTTTGTGCCTTTTTACAGTATGTTTTAGGTCATTTTCCATCTGCGCTGTGAAAACACCATCCAGTCAGCTTTGCTGCATTTGGCTGAGTCTGAGAAGAAAGTTTAGCTCCACGCATTTTAGAATTCATTCAGCTGCATCTGTCTCTCGCAATCAGCCATAAACACTAGTCATCCAGTGCCAGTGGAAGCCAAGCATAGCAAAACATCATGCTCACTGCTCTGTGGTTTACAAAAGGATGTTGTATGAGTCAGACTATGAGGCTAATTTCAGTCTCACTGGTCTAAAGTACAAAGAATTAGTTCATTCATGTCTGCCTCCTGCAGGATGTTTTTTACTTGGCTGCCTGGTCTGGAGAAATTTTTCTTTGTCCTAAAAGGACACCAGTTTTTTTTCCCCTTTTTATGCTTTGAAAGCTCATCTGTGTACTTGTTTTCTTTTTTTGCCCTTTTTAAAATGGAAAAAAAACCTTTTGGTTTAAACATTACTAATATTCTTGCAGTCTTTCTGATGGATTTGTTTTGTATTTGATGGACCATTCAACTTACAATGAACCCTTCTTTGACTGTAGTAGTTTTGGCAGCTTTCAAGGCCACACTTTGAATCACCTGCTGACATTTTTCTGCTGAAATGTTAAAGCACCATGAAGCACCTTCAGCTCTAATTGCATTTAAGCACCTGAAAAAGACATTTTTAACTGTTATTTTACAGTTTTGCTCTATTATGGGACCGTACAGAGCAATTGGAGGTTAATGAAAGATTTGACCTTGGACAACATAAGATATTCTTTATTTATCCCAGGTTTAAAAAAATCAAAGTTAATCAGGAGAACATGATCCATGTACATTAAATAGAATGGTGTATAGCTCAATTTAAAAAATGACAGAAAGAAAGAAAAAAGCCCTAAAAATAAATGAGTTGGAGAAGAAAAAATGGGAAAACTGAGTTTTACTGATCACTGAAACAAAAATACAAACTCTACAATAACTTCTGTCTTTTACAAAATGTATGTTACCTGAGCTTTATTTATGTAGCGTTTAGCAACCCTCTGTCTCTCTTTTTTATTTTTATTTTTATTTTTTTAAGGTTGGACCTGGTCTGGGAACCACCGTGTGGTCAAAGATGACATGGATCTGATTCGCCCTGCAAACGATGGATTTAGTTTAAATGAAAGGGGAAGCAAGATGAGTCGACATTTGAGCTTGGGTTGCATCTTGGACAGACCCATCGAGGATCCACACAGAAGGATCTTGTCCTGGTTTGCAGACAACGCCACAGCCCCCTTTGGCATACATCATCTTGTAGAATTGGGCAAAAGCTCAGGGAAGAAGGCTGGGGACTGGTATGGCCCATCCATTGCGGCACACATCCTCCGGTAAGACCTGTGTGATGACGTAAGAGACCAGTCAGACTAAAAAAAAAGGTTTATCACCTCTAACAGTAAAGGTCATTCTGTTTCAGGAAAGCTGTGGAAGCCTCAGCAGTGGACCTTCCCAATCTAGTTGTGTATGTAGCACAGGATTGCACCAGTGAGTGTCATCTTTAATATTCTGTCATTTGATTGGGGGATAAACCCTATAAAAAATGTTTCCTTTAACTAGAGGGCTTGAATTGTTGGGGAGATTTATTGAATCACACGGACTTGCCTTTAGATGTCTCTTTCCTTCTTTGTTCAGTCTACCTGCAGGATGTGAGGAAGCTGTGTGAGCAGCCTCACCCGCAGCCCTGGAAGTCTGTCATCCTCCTGGTTCCCGTACGTCTCGGAGGACAAGATCTTAATCCATCCTACATTTCCAGTGTCAAAGTACTGAACCAATATTTTTATGCATTAACCCCTAGAAACATTGCATGCAATCTAGTTAGCTTATGAATAAATGTTTCAAAGGCTATTTGTGAGTGTTCAGCTAAAGTAATTAGATTTCAAAAGAGACTCCTGTTTAAAAACAACAAACAAAAATACATCTCACAATGAAAACCAAGCCATTCCTTTTATTTTCTTTTAAACAGAAACTCTTGATGTTGGAGTGCTGCATCGGGATCATTGGCGGCAAACCAAAGCACTCTTTGTTCTTTGTTGGCTTCCAGGGTAGGTTGGGTAAATTGTCCATTATGATTATTGTGTCAAGCTTTTTCATGTTAGTCCTTACATTTTCTTTCTTCTTTTGGTCCTTCTGTGCAAAAGATGACCATCTGCTCTACTTGGACCCTCATTACTGTCAGCCCACAGTGGATATGATAAAGAAGAGCTTTCCCTTGGAGGTATGAGTCACCATTTCTCTTGTTGCTTTCTGTTTTGTTTCCTCTTGCGATTGCTTTTAAGTCAAGTGAGACATGCGGCCACAGCTCTTACAGTACCTCTTTTCTACTGAAACAAACCTCTGCTGCTGCCAAACACAATTCTGCCAAAAAAAATTAAAATAGTCTGTTACCCAAAAGCTTGCACCATTATGGCACTGCAAAATTCCTGGGCCCAAAATTGGAATCACTTAGAATCATGAACTTGTCAGGCGACTCTCATATTAAAATATTTTATCTATGAAGGGGTGCTGAGGTAAGCTAACGGGCAATGCCTAGAAGCAGTGCTAAACAGGTTTAACTCTCAGTGATTGGTTTGATCAACTATTTACTCTGTCTACTTTTGGGGGAAATGTAACCATTTATCTGCTTCTTTTAACCCTTTTTCACTGCTTAAACCTTTAAGCATCTGCTATGCTATGTTAGCTCCTAACCTTTTATCTTTTACTTTGAGATAAATGTTCTTCTTGCATCCTTTCTAACTTGTTTTCATGCACATTTTGTCTATCAAATACTAATTTCTGTTCATTAAAGTAGTTGATTAATAGCAGATGAAATAATCGTAATTTTTTTCCGCCTACACCAGGGGTGTCAAACTCAAATACACAGTGGGCCAAAATTCTAAACTGGGACAAAGTCACAGGCCAGCATTGATATTTATTGAAAGAAATCTTCCTCCAGATATAACAATGAACCTTTTCATATGGACCTTAACTAGTTTTTCTTGGCAAACCAACCAAACTTATTTTCATCTCTTCTACTTTCTGGCACCTTTGAGTCACGTCTTTGTGTTTTGTTTCATAGTGTTGCCTAATGTTCTATTCCTTGGTTATAGCCACATTGGCTCCACATACAAGACAAACAGCCCTGTCTTTTACATATGTAATCAGATATTCTGCTTCCTGTCTAGAAAGCTCCTGTTTTCTGCCTTTTTTTTGCCATTTTTCAGAGGGGAGCATGGTGCCAATATTAGCATAAGGTTGCTCTATGACTACTGTCAACACAGGAGAGGGCGTTTATGGGTCTTGTCATGATTTTTGCACCTAAACACCTTGACACCTATGGCCTACAACCTGGCAGCTGTAGTAGCACCACTTGCTGTATGAATATTCCTGGTTGGCATTTACTGGTATAAATGTTGAATCCACAATATGAGACTTTTTTTTGGAGTTACTCCTCTGATGCTAATGACATTTTTGTCTGGTCACATGTCTCTCCGTGCCATTGGCAGTCATTTCACTGTAAATATCCAAGGAAAATGGCTTTCTCTCGCATGGATCCCAGCTGCACCATTGGATTTTATGCAAAAGGACAAAGGGAGTTTGAGTCATTGTGCACGGGTGTTAATGAGGTATGTGTATGGATAATTCGGTTTAAGGAGCTTCAGGCTCCTCTGTAGTTTTTATTACATGAAATATGGTTTGTGTCAGACCTAGTCTGAAGTTGTCTTGTCAGCATAGTGCTCTTAAAAATATTGATGAATTTCAATTGTAGGACTTATTGTAATCATCACTGACTGCTCTTTGCTATTAGTTATTATTAGTTATTGTTCACCTTCTGTCTCTCACAGGCTCTCTCAGCATCTGCGGAGACGTATCCAATGTTTATATTTGAAGAGGGAAAAACACGGGAGGAGGCGAGAGCCACCACAGCCACACATGGCGTCACCTTTATACAGAGGAACACCCAACTGGGAAGAGTTGATACAAGCAATAGTATGGACGAGTTTGTTCTATTGTAAACATAAAGAGGTCATCTCTGCCCTGAGAGGCATTCTTTACTGGATTATCAAAGTAGCATTTGCACTTTTTGGTAACTACTGAGCATAAGAACAAAACCCTTATCATTCGCAAGCAGTGAGGTTGATGGACTCCTTAACAGTCTTGTCTGAAGCTGTTATGCATCAGTAATGACACTGTTGTATTTTGAATGCTGTTTTTATTTATTTTTAGCTTTTTTTCTTTCTGGTTTTTTTAGAGAAAAGTGTTTTAATATTGAAGTATGATTTTATTTTTCACCATCTCAATTGATTTGAGTTTAGACAAACATCCATGAGGTCATATTACGTAATCTTTTCAAATGGGGAAAAAAATACTTTGTTGCCTCTCACTGCTGATTGTGAAGTGACCCCATGTGTTACACTTGAAATGGAATGTGATTGATTTGCACACAGTCAAATAGACATTCACTCGCTGGAAAATGAAAAAAATGACAGAAAATATTGTTACAGGCTGATTTGTTTTTGCAGTTTATCTAAATAAATAGTTTAGAAACAAAAAATGCCTTTATGAAATAGAAATTAGCATTCATTGTAGTGCACTTCTGACTTTGCATTTCCTGTTTATACTAACATTGTGAAAATAGCAGGTTTGGGTGGGGAGGAGAGCAAAAATGAAAGAGATGGGTTCTCCTGATACAATATATTTTCATTTTCAGTGATGCTTATATAGCAACTCACAACAATGTTCATCTAAAGGATCTTTATGATGTAAGATATTACCATTAACCTACAATAATGGACAACCACAATGATCTGACCATCTCTATGAGCAGGTGGTTGATAATGGTGGGGAGGAAGAACTCCCTTTAAAAAGGAAGAGACTTCCAGCAGAACCAGGGTCATGGTAGGACAGATATCTGCAACAACCATAGATAAGGGGAAAGAATTTAATCCTCAAGTAGCATTTTTTTGGGTCAAAAAGAAGGAGAAAAAAACAGTCCAGTATGAGTCTTTGACTCACATGGTTTTTGTTCCCCTCTTTTCTAAACAGCCATCACAATACTACTGATTCAGTCCTTTGCATGCAATCCATGTAATGCAATGCAAATGGAATGGTTCCAGTGAATTGCAGAATCCCTGCTCTTTCTTGATACATGTTTTCTTGTACATGATAAGCCAGGACACTGATGAGTCATCTGGAGGTCCTAAAAATGGCCCCAAAGGGCTTACGGCCATACCACCCCGAACACACCCGATCTCATCTGCAAAGATACAGACGTGAGTGGGAAGATGCACATCCACGGCTGAACAGTGTCGGTGGGGATGAGTCTAACTAAGCGGCATTTTCAGCGGCACACAGCGAGCTGTTTGATATAAGGCAGCATGGATCAGCAGAGCAACACTGCAGAAACAGTTCAGAAAGCCCAGTTCTTCATACCACAGTCCTCTCCACAGACTGATCATTATGTTATTATTGATTCAGTTTCCTGCTGTGCTTTAGTAGACTGTTGTGTTTTGATTGCTTAGGATGCTGAGTCTGAATTATCATTAACTGAATGTACAGTAGTATTAGCATACATATATGGCCACTGAAAGAACAAATCATGTCAACAGATTAACATTAAACCTCTTATTCTTGAGACTTTGGCAAAATCATGTCCCACCAAAAAAGTGCAAATTCCTTTGCACATTAATTGTAAAAAAAAAAAATCATAAAACATAACTGGGGTTAATTTTCTGAGAAATCTTGGCTCAAATATTATGATTTTTATTTAATGATTTATTTTTACGATATGTGAGCTCCAACAAAATGATTTGTCCCAAGACAAGAGTCTGTCATTTTGATTTGATGAAAAACTGTTTAAAAGTCTTTTTAAGATATGAAATATCTGAGGACCTTCTTCCAATCCTCCAACAGTTAAATGCAACAGGGTCAAAAACGCTCCAGTAAGTGTTTTGTTTTCATTATAATTTTTAAAAATTTCTCCATTGTGATCATTAAAGTTTATCTTATCTCATCTTAAAAGTAAACAACATAAATGTGAGTCGGGCCACTCGAGCCATGTTGGTCATGGCCCTGAGAAGCTGTGGTGGGCGTCCCTTATTTTAATTTGTGAAAGGTGGCAACCCTAAGTGGTAGAAATGTTGAATATAATTGAAACAGCTGTTTCATTAATCTTAATATGCAGTTTGTCCATTTGAACACTGTAGTTAGGTTTCCATTGTTTTTAATTTCAAATGCCCTTGTTTTCCTTGTTTTATACTGAAGTGGGCTTCTTTACATTTATCTTTTTTTGTGTATTTTTTTAAGACCAAACGACAAACCAGTCATTACATATCGTGTTTTAAACACAAATCAACAATACAAACCAATACCCACACGGTTAGACACTGAAGTCATGTTGTAAACAAGGCAATAATTACATGAAAGAAAACTGTAGCCCGCACTGTTTCCATGCCTCTGCTTATTTCATTTTGACTTCTCTCACATTATAGTATTTGTGCATTTTCACAGCAATACACATTCACTTAAATCATATTCTTACAGCCTCGTCTACAATACTGTATGCGACTCGGTCTCCCATCCCCCTACGCTGGTTTCTAGCGCTTTCGTGCCTGCCTGTAACGCAGAAGCTGCACTGGGCATGCGGGAAGCGAGCGAGGAGGGGCGGCGCTGTGGAGCCACACAAGCCGGTCTGTGCGATACAATCTGCCGAAAGAGGGGGGTGAAGGAAAAAAACTGACTGGGTAGGTCGGCTCTTTGTTTCTGGCTAGGAGGAAAACGAAGAGACTTTGCGACCGGCGAGACTTCAAACATCAACTTCCACCACTTTGTGTAAGTCCGCTGTAATTTTGTTTGGCCGTTGAGATAGTTTTTTATGTGTTTTACGCGGCTGTTAGAGGATTATTTGCGCTTTCATGGGGATTTCTTTCTTTTCTTCGTTAGAGAAAAAGAGACCGACATTACAGCGCCGCTGCTGTGGCGCGGCAGTGTGTAATGAATGAAAATTGTTTTTGGAAATGTGCTAAGAGCAGAGCACTGAGCCAGGGGTACGGGAGGCGCGTTGGATCAATCAGCTTGGGAGATGAAGGGATGCTCTAACCTTTCACATGTCGCCGCATTTCGGCCACTATCTTGTGAAACAACACCTTGTTTTTTGCCCTAATTGGCCTCAGAGAGCATGGCCGGCTAGGCTAACTCGACTAGCTCGCTGACGTGCTAGTAGACAAGTTTAAGTCCGGCTTGTGTTCTTTGTAGTATTACCATCATTTTACTGTCATTTTCTGGAGGACCCAGTGAATCCCATAACTATTATTACTGTATTATGAGCGGGAGCGTGTTAAAGCAACGGGGTTTAACATACAGTGTAACGTAAACTTAAATGCTGCTAGGCCCTGCTAACGTTAGCTAATAATAGCTAACCTAACTATTCTTGGCTTATAAATGTAAATATTGAACAGCTGGATTTGGATAAAGTTTTTATTATTTTACTGGTGTCCCGTTTATTTCAGAGACACGTCTGTTTTTAATACCAAAGGGTTTGTTTGAGCTTGGATAGGGCCTCTTCAACAGAGGTTTCTGATCATAGTAATTCGTCCATGAAGTGATGTTAAAGTTAATTAGCTGTGTTTGTAAAAATTTCCAGACCATGTTAAATACCTCACGTGACGAGTTCGACCTTTACAAGTCAGATATTCAGCATAAATTATATGAATAATCTTGTTCCTGTCAGCACCTGCCCAGCTCGTGCAGTTCAGGAACTGTACACAGGAATGGACATTTAAACCCTGTAACCACTTATGTATTAGCCAGCTGTAAATTCAGAGTTGCTTACTGTAGTACATATTTAATAGTACTGAACACAGTACCATTTGTGTCGTTTCACCAAACCGGATATTACAGAATGACAGCATCACTCTCATTTAATAGTCGTATAACATCTGCAATGAGCCCATCAACTAGTGAGCAGCTTTTCTGAATGTATGAAATATATGAGACTGTCATCAAATGTAAACATAATCAGTTATTCATTTATTCTATTTAAACCAATCAACAAGTCATATCGGTGCTAATTTGGAATCGTAAGGTTTTTTAATTGTAGGTCAGGTGAAATAAGCATTTGTAAGATATTTTGACGTTTGACTTGAGGGGATCACAGTGGACATTTTTAACTATTTTCTGAAATGTTATATAGGCTTTTTTTTTTTAAATTTACACCTTCATTTCTATTTTTAATTTCCCAGACAGAACCCTCCAAAAGGGAGTAATATGGTTTAATCTAATATAATCTTTTAAAAGACACTGCATTTTTTTTAAATATTGTAATTTCACTGTATTTTATTCTAGTATCTAGGATTTGAAGTACCTCTTTGAGGATTTCTTAGTAATTAGAGTACCATATATGCATGCCTGGTTTTAATTTCTTTTATCATCTCCTTTTAAGGGTACTTCCTGCAGCCACACACTCCCAGTTTCCCCTGAGAGATGTCCACTCCTGACCCCCCCATGGGAGGGACACCTCGGCCTGGTCCCTCCCCAGGCCCAGGGCCATCTCCAGGAGGCATGATGGGCCCAAGTCCAGGTCCCTCACCAGGCTCTGCCCACAGCATGATGGGGCCCAGCCCAGGACCTCCAGGATCTGGACACCCCCATCCTCCACAGGGACCCTCAGGATATCCTCAGGACAACATGCACCAGATGCATAAAGTAATAACAGAATAACTTTGTCAAATGATACACCCCCCCCCCCATTCAATCATATTGACAACTTAAAACAGAATAATGGTTAATGT
>VOQJ01032182.1:36290-47975 GCA_015052665.1 Apistogramma diplotaenia
CAAGAAAACATGCACCCGATGCCAAAAATAAAAAAAGAATAACTTTTTCAAAGGATACACCCCCCCCCCCATTTGATTATATTGACTACTTTAAATAGAGTAATGGTTTATGTTTATCATTAGATCATTGAGTGATTGTGCAGTAACATCACTTTTTTTCCCCCCAATTTATTTAAGTTTTAGAGTGAGGTACAAAGTAAAGACAACAGACTAATTAACACAGTTAACAGTTACAATCAAATTTTAAATTGGGCTAGAACACACCCAAATACATAAATATAAAGCACATACAGGAAGGAGATCAAGTCAAAAATAAAATAATGCAATAGTAACCACAATGTGATAAATCAGAAAATACGTATAGTACCCGCATGTACACGCCCAAACCAAAAACCAACAGACTCACACACACGACGAAACAAACAAACAAAAAAAACATAACCAAACACAAAGGTGCCAGGGGATACATCCTGTGAGTATAACGGACTCATCCAAATAGACTTGGGGGAAAAAAACAAGGAAAAGAAAAATAAATAAATAATAATACTGCTCACCAGCGATGTGTAATGTGGCAACTTTTCAGTTTGGGATATCAGGGAAGTTGACCTTTCTGAGAGTCTTAATCAATGGATCCCACAAACCCAGAAATTTAGCAGTGGAGCCTCTCAAAGTAAGATGAAGCTTTTCTAATTTTATGAAATATAATGTGTCTCGGAGCCAATGGACATGTGAAGGAGATTGAGGAGATTTCCATCTCATTATAACCACTCTCCATGCCAAGAAAGTCAGGAAAGCTAAAGAGGATTTTTGAAAAGAAGACAGGATGGGCTGAGGAGGTGCAACTCCAAACAAAGCAGTCAAGGGGTTAGGCTCCAATTCCTTATTACAAACATCTGACAGAATGGCAAAGACTTTGGACCAGTAATTAAAGAGTTGGGGGCAGAGCCAAATATTGTGGAAGTAACATCGCTTTTAACCGGGTTTATACTCTTCTCTTTCTAGTATTTCACTTACAGGTCTAGCCTGTTTTATTCACAATTGTTTCCTTTATGCAGCCCATGGAAGCCATGCATGATAAGGGAATGCCCGATGACCCTCGCTACAGCCAGATGAAGGGTATGGGCATGAGACCAGGGGGACACAGTGGTATGGGACCCCCTCCAAGCCCAATGGACCAACATTCCCAGGGTAACAAGTCACTCGGGAATGTACTTTGTATAACTTGTGTCAACACTAGAAAGGTGACACCCGAACAAACAGCGTGAATTCACGTTTAACGTGTGGAAGTGTGCATTTCGAATCCCCTCAGAACCTCAGTTAATGCACTATGTAGAGAAACCAGTAATGCAGTTGTGCCGGTTTACTATGCATGTGTGTGTCTGTGTGTGTGTGTGTAAACCCATCCAGCCGGTTTCTCTTGTGTTGCTGTTCATTTAGCAGACAGCACTGGGCAGGGTGACAGAAGGGGCGGGGAGCAGGGAGCAGGGGCTTCCCTTTTCAGACAACAACAAAAGCAGCTGCATCTATAAAACCGCAGTTAGCAAGCAACAGAGGATGATGAAAGGGAGAAATATAGAAGCACTTAAATGACACAACAGCAGTGTTACAGTTCACCTAGTGTACATGGAGATAAAAGCATCTGGTTCCTTTCTTGCCCTTATTCAGCATGGTTTTTTAATCACATAAAAATACTTATTTAACAGTGAAGAAATACATTTTTGCCATACCCATTATGGCTGTGTTCTGCCTGCAGGTTACCCCTCACCATTAGGAGGCTCAGAGCATGCACCAAGTCCTGTCCCAGCCAATGGCCCTCCTTCTGGTCCCATGATGCCAGGAGGTCCCTCTGGCCCAGGAACAGGCCCTATGGATGGCAGTGGGGACCCTAATCAGGGTATGGGTCAACCAAATCGTGGGGGCCCTCAAGGGCCAGGGGGGCCCCCTGGTGCAGCAGGTGGACCAGGTGGTGCAGGTGGACCCACTCCTTTCAACCAGAACCAGCTACACCAACTCAGGGCTCAGATTATGGCCTATAAGATGCTGGCACGCAGTCAGGCTCTACCAGAGCACCTGCAAATGGCTGTGCAGGGAAAGAGGCCCATGCCAGGGATGCAGCAACAGCCAATGCCTAATATGCCACCTTCTACAGGGCCTGGAGGTGGCCCAGGCGCTGGGCCGGGACCAGCTCAACCAAACTACAACAGACAACATGGTGGGTTTTAGATTTTTTAAAGAGACGTTTTTTCTTTTTGTTCTGTCTTTTTTACCCATGTTTAAGGAAAATCTAATGCCTTGATCCCCAAAGTGTGAGGATATGGGGATTATATCAGACACTGCAGACTTAATCAGCACAAGGGTCAATTTAAATTAATGCAAAGGTGATCGTCTGTATCCTGTGATGAAACATTTCTAACCTTATTTGGCTTGACTTCTTACAGGTTCTGTGGGGCATGAGAGGTTGTACATTGTGCAGAAATTGCTTTTCATGTCAAAAATATGTTTTTCATATATTTACTTCTATTGTTTTAGGTATGGTAGGCCCCAATATGGCACCTCCTGGACCGACAGGAGTTCCCCCAGGAATGCAAGGCCAGCCTAGTAATGGACCTCCCAAATCATGGCCTGAAGGTAAACCCAATTTAAATACTAACTTCACGCAAGTGTATTTTGTTTGTACATACAGATAAAAGTGATCTCTCCTAAATTCATCTCTTTCTAGGACCAATGGTGAATGCTGCTACCCCTTCTAACCCTCCCCAGAAGTTGATTCCACCTCAGCCCACAGGTAGACCCTCTCCTGCTCCTCCCTCAGTGCCTCCAGCAGCCTCACCAGTTATGCCCCCTCAGACACAGTCACCAGGACAGCCTGCACAGCCCCCGCCCATGATGCTACACCAGAAGCAGAACCGCATAACCCCCATCCAAAAACCTCGTGGGCTCGATCCAGTGGAGATCCTCCAGGAGAGAGAGTACAGGTGAGGAAAGGCTGGGGAACAATGTGGAAACGCCTCCTGGATGAGCTGGTGAAGGTAACTGGGGAGAGGGAGGTCTGGGCTTCTCTGCTTAGGCTGCTGCCCTCGTGACCTGGCCCCAGATAAGTGGAAGAGGATGGATGGAACAAATATTATTTCCTGGAACTGTCACAAGCTCAATTCCTGGTCCCGTATTTGGAATACGCACTGATAAGTTAATGTATTGTTCAGGTGTTTTTATAGCCACAGACTCCAATAGGAAACTTGGTAAACCCAGGTGTCATATCATCCTGAGCCATTATGACCTCAATAGTAGTGAATAATCGAATGCTAATGCTACTAGCCACGCCCTCTTGCTACACGTGGTAATGGTGAACAGATCCGATAGCAAACCAGTGAAATTCTCATCCTGGCGCAGTGCCGGGTGATTTAGTCATTCATCACTGTCGAGTCCTTCTTTTGTATCACTCATGGTGGGAGAAAAATGATGGTTTCAACTTTGATTTTTATTTTATTTATATATTTTTCAGGCTACAGGCTCGTATTGCTCACCGTATACAGGAGCTGGAGAACCTGCCTGGCTCCCTTGCTGGTGACTTGCGCACTAAAGCCACCATCGAGCTCAAGGCCCTGAGGCTGCTTAACTTCCAGAGACAGGTAGATAAAAAGATCTGCAGTCACCTGCGACTGTGTGTAGCATACAGGCAGTTGAACTCTGCATATTTAATGAGGTCTTCTTTACTTCTCCCAGGGGAATACTTATAATGTCTTCTTATCCTGTACTCATAGTTGCGTCAGGAGGTTGTGGTTTGCATGCGTCGTGACACTGCTTTGGAAACTGCCCTTAATGCTAAGGCCTATAAACGCAGCAAACGACAGTCTCTACGTGAGGCTCGTATCACTGAGAAGCTGGAGAAACAGCAGAAGATTGAACAAGAACGTAAACGTCGCCAGAAACACCAGGTACAGGCAGACGGAAAAGACTGAATGAAGGACTTTTTATATCATATATTAAAACCTGCCTTTAACAGAGGGTCAGGTGATGTAAAGAAACTAATTTAAGCACTTTCTTTTAAAGGAATACCTCAACAGCATCTTGCAGCATGCCAAGGACTTTAAGGAGTATCACCGCTCCATCACTGCAAAGATCCAGAAGGCCACCAAAGCTGTCGCCACCTACCATGCCAACACCGAGCGCGAGCAGAAGAAAGAGAATGAACGCATTGAAAAGGAGAGAATGCGGAGGCTGATGGTGAGGCTCTGTCAGTCTGTCAAAATGAGTCTGTATCTGCTGTAAGGAGCTCAGTCCCTGAAATAAATGATAGAAATGATATTCTATGTTTATTTGTCTCACACGATGATCTGACCCATCTCTCTGAATCTCTTCCCAGGCTGAAGATGAAGAAGGTTATCGTAAACTTATTGACCAGAAGAAAGACAAGCGTCTGGCCTACCTGCTGCAGCAGACAGACGAATACGTGGCCAATCTTACCGAGTTGGTGCGCGCACACAAAGCAGCACAAGCACTCAAAGAGAAGAAAAAGAAGAAGAAGAAAAAGAAGGTAAGTAAATGTTATTGAGAAGAGGAATGTCTGTCTCCCAATTCAGCTTTTTTTTCTCCTTTTTTTTTAAAAAACGCATTAAATGTTGATGCTTTTCAGAAGCCGGAGGCACCGGAGGGGGCTGCTCCTGCCCTGGGACCTGACGGAGAGGTGAGTGTAAAACAAGAAAATTGCTTTCAGGGAACTCTTCCTTTTAAATGATGCATCCTTTTTAATATGTTTTTCCTATTCCAGCCTTTAGATGAGACCAGTCAAATGAGCGACCTGCCAGTCAAGGTCATCCATGTAGACAGTGGAAAGATCCTGACGGGCGGTGATGCACCCAAGGCTGGGCAGCTGGAAGCCTGGCTCGAAATGAACCCAGGGTTAGTTTGAAATCTTCCCGATTTCTGTCAAAATATTTAAATTCACTTTCTGGAATAAATATTAACAGTTGCAGCACATCAGGGACAGTTAAATGAGTCAGTGTGTTTCTGTCAGATCTAACCTCCAGCAGAACAACAAAGCACTTTATATCTTTACACATATTTGTAACCTCCTCAAAAACACGGTGTTCCTCCTCAGATACGAAGTAGCGCCGCGCTCTGACAGTGAAGGCAGTGGCTCAGAAGACGAAGAGGAGGAGGAGGTACTCAACGCAGCTTCGAAGTAAAACTCTGTGTCCTGGTGACGCAGCAGCTTTCTGACATCCCATTTTGTTTTCTGTCCACAGGAGGATGACGAGGATCAGCCTCAGCACTCTTCAGCGCATGCAGAGGAGAAGAAGAAGATCCCCGACCCTGACAGCGAAGATGTATCAGAAGTGGATGTCCGGCACATCATTGAGTAAGGCGGTTGTGTTGTAATGAGCCATCTGTTATCCTTTGTCTACAACCAGTAGCAGCTGGGTTTAATCGTGTCCCTCCTGCTTTGATCAGACACGCCAAGCAGGATGTAGACGACGAGTACGGCAATGCTAGTTTCAACCGAGGCCTGCAGTCCTACTACGCAGTGGCTCACGCCGTCACCGAGAAAGTAGATAAACAGTCCTCACTGCTGATCAATGGGCAGCTCAAGCAATACCAGGTAACCAGTCACAAGACAGAAAATAGCAGCATAGCATCAGGATTGTTCCAAGTAAACAGAAGCTAATTTGAAGCATGTGCTGTTCAGATCAAAGGTCTGGAGTGGCTGGTGTCACTTTACAACAACAACTTGAATGGTATCCTGGCTGATGAGATGGGTCTAGGCAAAACGATCCAAACCATCGCCCTCATCACTTACCTCATGGAGTATAAGCGCCTCAATGGGCCCTTCCTCATCATCGTACCTCTCTCGTAAGTATTAACCGGGCCGACTGAAAGCAGCCCCTTAAACACAGTAAATGCATGTACTGCAGAGCTGCTGCAGAGGTGAAACTTTTCTCAAAGCTGTGTGCTCTCGTTTACAGAACTTTATCGAACTGGGTGTATGAGTTTGATAAGTGGGCACCGTCTGTTGTGAAAGTCTCCTACAAGGTCAGTGACTACAGTCATGCTTTACTTTCAGCACCAACTCCAAAGCCAACCTTAATTATTGGATTTACTTATTTGGATCTGTTGTTGAAATGAGGAAACGCTCACTTTCAGGGATCTCCAGCTGCTCGACGTTCGTTCGTTCCAATTTTGCGTAGTGGCAAGTTCAACGTCCTGCTGACCACATACGAGTACATTATTAAGGATAAGCAAGTGTTAGCAAAGGTAAGATGCTGCAGTCACATCTTCTGAAGCATCTATTTATCTAAATCTTTCAAACAGTTTGCTTTATAAATACAATCTCTTCTTCACAAAGCTCCGCTGGAAGTACATGATTGTGGATGAAGGGCATCGTATGAAGAACCATCACTGTAAGCTGACCCAAGTCTTGAACACGCACTACTTGGCCCCACGGCGTTTGCTGCTCACAGGAACGCCGCTGCAGAACAAGCTCCCCGAGCTCTGGGCTCTGCTCAATTTCCTGCTGCCCACCATCTTCAAGAGCTGCAGCACCTTCGAACAGTGGTTCAATGCCCCCTTTGCCATGACTGGAGAGAAGGTGTGTTGTAGTTTAGATGGGACTATTGTACATGGTTTGGGGTAATAAAAACTTAGATATAAGTACTTTGTGTTGTCCAATCAGCGTTGTTTTATCTTTCAAGGTTGATCTGAATGAAGAAGAGACCATCCTGATCATTCGCCGTTTACACAAGGTGCTCCGACCTTTCTTGCTCCGGCGACTCAAGAAAGAAGTCGAGGCGCAGCTGCCAGAGAAGGTCAGGCTGCTTTTCCCTTTAACTTGTTAACTTTTAAAAACAAATGTATTAAATTTCAGTCTTAAAAATTTGGTTTCTGCATCAAATTCATTTGAATTCCTGGTGTTTAGGCTGATGAGGTGAAATTTACAGTCATATTGGTACCACCTGGAGCAGCAAAATCTGACCATGCCAGTTAATTATTTCAACTGTGTTTTCATTACTTTTAGCTAATTATGTTTAGGTTATATTTAATACTAGTTAACCACTTTGAGCTAACAGCTTCAGCTTTGTTTTCCATTACTTTAGACTAATTATGTTAAATTGTTTTCATTTTAGTTAGCCATCAGGTTTGAACTTTAATTCATTGCTGTTGCTATTTTTAAATTCAGCACCATAGCTCGGTTAGCTCTGTTGCCTCACAGCAAGAAGGTCCTGGGTTCGATTCCACCTTTCTGTGTGGAGTTTGCACGTTCTCCCCGTGTCTGCGTAGGTTCTCTCAGGGTACTCCGGTTTCCTCCCACAGTCCAGAGACATACAGTTGGTGGGGTTGGGTTAATCTAAAATTGCCCATAGGTGTGAATGGTTGTCTCTCTCTGTGTTGGCCCTGTGACAGGCTGGTTTATTTGTTTAAAATAAAACTTTAAGCCATTGTTATACTCTGTATGCAGCTGCTCTTCTCACTAGCTAACTAGTGTGGTTGGTTCTAATAGTGACTGACTTATAAAAAAACAAAAAACAAATAGGTTTAAATGAAACGGTTTGTGAAAATGTAGTTGCATTGCTGAGATTGTGCTCTTATTTTTGATCTAAGGTGGAGTATGTTATAAAGTGCGACATGTCAGCTCTACAGAGGGTTTTGTACAGACACATGCAGGCCAAGGGAGTCCTGCTCACAGACGGTTCAGAAAAAGACAAGAAGGTAAGATGATACATTCAAATGATAACTCATTTCTTTTGTGGTCATTTAAAGAAATTGCTTAAAAACATTAGGATTAATAAACATTTTATCTTCTAAAATTTCCAGGGTAAAGGTGGTACGAAGACCCTGATGAACACCATCATGCAGCTGAGGAAGATTTGCAACCACCCCTTCATGTTCCAGCACATTGAGGTACAAGACACACACACACACACACACACATCACCACCATTTAAATCACGATCCCATTTTTCTCCCCGTAATAGTAATAATTCTTTCCTGTTTGCTTTTGCAGGAGTCTTTCTCCGAGCATCTCGGTTATTCTGGTGGAATCATCACAGGGTATGAAAAGCTTGAAAAGGCATCCATCATACACGTGTGTTTTGAGTGGATAGATGTTAAGTCCTGGATCAGTCTTACTCATTCCCCTTTTCCTGTCCAGCCCCGACCTGTATCGTGCCTCTGGAAAGTTCGAGCTACTGGATCGTATCCTGCCCAAGTTGAGGGCCACCAACCACAAAGTGCTGCTCTTCTGTCAAATGACCTCACTCATGACCATCATGGAGGACTATTTTGCGTATCGCAATTTCAAGTACCTGCGTCTGGATGGTGAGAACCTTTTCGGCCGTTAACTATAAGAGAATCGCATTGAACTATTGGGAGTCACTAACAAAGTTAACACGATATATCTGTAGGTACCACCAAAGCGGAGGATCGTGGCATGCTGCTGAAGACGTTCAACGACCCTGCCTCTGAGTACTTTGTGTTCTTGCTCAGTACCAGGGCTGGAGGTCTGGGCCTGAACTTGCAATCTGCTGATACTGTCATTATTTTTGACAGTGACTGGAACCCTCACCAGGTACTTTATGTGCACAAAGAGGTTCAGGAGATGGTCTGTTCAGTGTGAACAGCATGTTTGCCTTCTACACAGTGATTCCACGTAAACAAGTAGTCTGTGCACACTCCAACAGGACTTGCAGGCCCAGGATAGAGCCCACCGTATTGGTCAGCAAAACGAGGTGCGCGTGCTGCGCCTCTGCACCGTGAACAGCGTGGAGGAAAAGATCCTGGCGGCGGCCAAGTACAAACTGAACGTGGACCAGAAGGTCATCCAGGCCGGCATGTTCGACCAGAAGTCTTCAGGCTATGAACGTCGGGCCTTCTTACAGGCTATTCTGGAGCACGAGGAGCAGGACGAGGTCGGGGCTCGAGGAGGCTGCCGCACTAGGGGGGCGTGGGTGGGTGTGATCTGAACCTGTTCCCACATCGCCCACCCACCCACGTCCGCCTGTGCGCTGCCCCACCTCTTCATTCTCTCCTTTTTTCCCTCCTCTCTCCTTTCTGTCTCCTTTCCTTATTTCCCTCTTTTCTCAGGATTTGTGAGCTTTCATCAATCCAGACTTCTCCCTTTCTCCCCTATGTATTTCTGCTTCTGCACAAACCTTTGATGGTTAATATGATATTTTATCCTTCACACTAACATAAAAGCTTTTCCTTTTTTCTCCTTTTTCCCCTCTTTTTGGCTTTTTAACTCTTTCATGCAAAGTTAGCTTTGTTTACCTTTTCCTTTTTAATGTTATCAGTTTAATTTGCATAGCGTTAGTCATCTGCCGCGTACTGTAAGTTATATTTACAATGCCTACGTAAAGCATAGCATTATGCAACGAATTCCTGGTATTCCCATTTGTGTTTGTGAGAGTCATTAGTTCAGAGACTTGGCTCTGAGGTGCCACATAAATCTGCACTCAGCCATTTCTCACTCAGCCCGTCTCATTTGTCTGCAGGAGGAAGACGAAGTGCCCGATGATGAGACAGTCAATCAGATGATCGCCAGAAGTGAAGAGGAGTTTGAACAGTTCATGGTCGGTTCCAGTTTCATATGAGTTATTAAACATATATTATATTATAAACTGATTGAATTTTTTTTTTCAGCGTATGGATCTAGACCGACGCCGTGAGGAGGCCCGTAACCCTAAGAGGAAGCCTAGACTGATGGAGGAAGATGACCTCCCCAACTGGATTTTGAAAGATGACGCTGAGGTTGAGAGGCTAACTTGCGAGGAGGAGGAGGAGAAGATGTTTGGCAGAGGGTCCCGCCAGCGGAAGGAGGTGGACTACAGTGACTCGCTCACTGAGAAACAATGGCTTAAGGTGGGATGACTCCCAACTACTGGCAGCGCAGCATGTGCTCTCATTAAATGAGATACCAACCATATTTGTTCTTACAACAGGCCATAGAAGAAGGCAACCTAGAGGACATTGAAGATGAAGTGCGTCACAAAAAGGCAACCAGAAAGCGCAAGAGAGACCGTGACCATGACGGCCCAGCCACACCCAGCTCCAGCAGCGGCCGCGGACGGGATAAGGACGAGGACGGGAAGAAGGCAAAGAAACGCGGTCGCCCACCTGCTGAGAAGCTCTCTCCTAACCCCCCGTCTCTCACTAAGAAGATGAAGAAGATTGTCGATGCTGTCATCAAATATAAGGACGGGTGAGAATTATTAACAGAAGGAGCAGAAATGATATATGTGATGGTGTTTTTAATGTGTGGGGGGGGAGTTTGTAGACAATTAACTCCTCGTCTTTGCAGTAATGGCCGACAACTGAGCGAAGTCTTCATCCAGCTCCCCTCTCGCAAGGAGCTGCCCGAGTATTACGAGCTCATCCGCAAACCAGTGGACTTCAGAAAGATCAAGGTGGGTATCAAAAGTGACCTCAGCAAATGGGCACTTTTATTTATTTCTTTTATTCCATCTTACTTCCTCCTGCATATCTGACGGCTGCCTTTGGTTTCTCTTGTTCGCTCAGGAGCGGATCCGCAGCCACAAATACCGCAGCCTGAACGACCTGGAGAAGGATGTTATGCTGCTGTGTCAGAATGCCCAGACTTTCAACCTGGAGGGCTCTCTGGTGAGTGACGTTAGAAGCACACGTCCACCAGGGTTTTCATATTTGTCTCCAAGTTAGAAACTAACTTTGCTTCTCTGTAACCTTTTCAGATCTACGAGGACTCCATCGTCCTCCAGTCAGTCTTCACCAGCGTGAGGCAGAAGATCGAGAAGGAGGATGAAAGCGAGGGAGAGGAAAGCGAGGAAGAGGAGGAGGAGGTAGATGAAGGCTCCGAGTCTGAATGTGAGTATCAGAAAGCCGCGGGAGCTTTTACAGCATCAGCAGGGGCTGAGGCTCACTCAGCATCGATTTTGTTCGCTAACTTTGATCCCTCGTCAGCTCGTTCAGTGAAGGTGAAGATTAAACTGAGCCGGAAAGAGAAGGGGGAGAGAGGCGGGAAAGGACAGCGGCGGCGGGGCCGTGGATCCCGGGCTAAACCTGTGGTGAGCGACGACGACAGCGAGGAGGAACAGGAAGAGGTAAGAGGAGAAATGAACACGAATAACAAAGTCTCATGTGGCTCCTGGCTTCGTGATGACGAATAAATAATGGAGGGCTTTTACAGTCACAACTACGAGTTCCTTTTAAGCCGTTTCTACACATGGGCCAGCTCGGCTCGAGCGCTCTCGACTCTTGACGACTCGCGCCGATCACTCGCGTTTACATTGCAATGCAGTACCATCTCAACGTGGGAGGAGTTGATTTTGCTACGCGGGCAGGAGTCGCATGACGTAATACACTCACTTACTAGCACTGTGTGCCCTTGTTATTTAATAAAACATTTGCAGCGACTCAGCCGGTGTGCCTTCACTTTTTAATTTTCACAGTTCGACAGAAGTGTCCGTTCTGAGTTTGGCACAGACACTGTTCATGCACAGTAACACATATTCAAGACATTTTCCTTTGCCAACGCTATAACCTCCCACAGCCGAACCTGAAGCTCCATCAATTACCGCTATTTGATACAGTTAAAGACGTTTACCCGTTTCTTAGGTTACCACAATTCCAATGGTTGTATTCTTTGCACTTGACAGGTGTGGTTCTCCCAAGCAAGTTTTGCAGTTGAAAATTGATAAAGCTTTTGCTTTCTGT
>VOQJ01032189.1:0-27344 GCA_015052665.1 Apistogramma diplotaenia
GTCTTTGAGTTCGTTGTCATCTGGGTTTCCTCAGTATGTGTGACTTTCACTTCTTCCTTCAGAAAACACTTCACCGGACACTTCTTCTTTATACAAAAGTATTTATTTACAGAAAAGCATCTTCAGACCCTGCAGAGTCTGGGAGTAACCAGCCAAAAGGTTTTGCTCACAGGACAAAGAGCTCGGATACATTATATAGTTTCACATAAGTCATTTGCATATTGTACGTGGGACTAAAGGTGATTGGTCCTCTAGCCTCAGTGTCCAGTTTCTCCTTGGGCCTCCAGTCCAGCCTATAGCTGATGTAAATACTTTGGAATGTGCCTATATGTCTGCTTTAACTCAGAACAGGAAATGAGGGGCCCCGTGCAGATGCATGCACACACTTTAAGACACAGGCCTCCATTTAGTATAAAAAGGCATTACAGACACTACACCTGCACCTCTAAGGCAAGAAAGCTGAAGAAACTGAAATAACTGTGTTTAAAGAGCAACCCAAAAAAGCGCCGCTTTCCGAATTGTTTCCAAAAAAAGTTTATACATCATAGTTGATTAAAAAAATGGCAGCCTGAGATTAGAGAAACTCATTGCACTGAAAAACAAAACAAAACAAAACAAAACAAAAAAACCACCCAATAACAAAAAAACTCCTGATTGTCCGGCATTCCTGGGAGAGTGCCATGAAATCATAATGTAAGTAACAACATCCAGCAGTCATTTTAATTAAAGGTGAGATCAAATGAGATAAGGAATTCTGGTATATCTTTAAATGAGAAAGACTGCACGCTTCCATTTAGTATTCTGTTTTCTTTATGTGGAATCTATAGAGAGAGTGATTGTGCATTTTGTGACTTATTGGGTTTTGGAAAACTAAATAATGACTAATGACTATTATTTTTCGAAGCGTCATTGATTCTAAATACTTGTGCTTAAATTTCATAAGACAGCCATCATTTGTTCATATGCATGGTCAGGTCAGACTGTCTAAATTTGTTCCTAAAGTACGAAAAAACAGAGATACGTAAATACCGCTAAAACAATGATTTGTTTGTGAAACGCACAGATAAGTGCGTACGCACTGTTCGTAAGTGAGGGCCTTTAGAACCCTGCACTCATCCTACAGCTGCTGGCGCGCTTTTCGACTACAAACTTTCAGTGTTATGTGTGCTCGAACGCTATTGGCGTATGAAGTGATCGATCGAACCAATCAGAGCGAATCTTCTAACATACGGGAAAAACTGAAGTTGTCCTGTTTCCTCGACCAGCAATGTCTGAGTTCGGTGAGTTATATTGAATATATTTGAATTATTTTTACACAAAGGCTGTTTTTTCGGTCTTATATCGCACATTGATATTTATGTATGGAGGATTTCGACGGGGGGAGACAGCTAATATTAACTTTTAGTCTGGCGCCGCCATTATACCACCGAAGAAGCGTATTCCGCCCTTCTTCTTCGGTCTTTTCTTCTTCTCCTCCTTGATATCAGAAAGTATGCACCACCGATTCAAGTGGTAAAAGGGGTTTAGTCGCTAGCAAATTTGCCTTAGACGCCCGCTATCAAGGAGTAAAACGCAGGCTGTTTTATTGGCCTCCGAGCTAGCAGGATAGCCGACTGCCGCTCCGCGGACATGTTAGCTGTTTTAGGAAGATGGCCATCGCTGCCTGTTAAGCAGCAATCTGCTGGTCAAAGATAAAGCTGCTGAGCTGCTAACGGCTAACCGTTAGCCTCCATTAGCTAACTGTTTAGCTTTCGTCCCTGCTGTTTCATATCAGACCCCCGGCAAAGATCACACACGAGGCGTGTTTTGCCGGTGAATATATGAAACATGAGTGACTTATTTTATTTTTTGTCATCCCTGACCTGAGTGACATTGCCCATACAGTAAACGTTCCCAAAGATTAGCTCATCTTCTAATAACATATATCTACATGGCTCAGTATAGCACACAGTAGAGAAGAAAATAATGATAGGTGCCTGCAGTTAAATATAAACCACATTTCGATTGTTTATTGAAAGACTGAGGTAGCAGGTAAGAAAGACCTAAACAGGTACAGCGGGGCACCGTGGGGCGTAGCTGGTGTGGCATGAGATCAACGAGGAGCATAAACACCGAAAATTTATCATTTTACAGAGCAGTCATTTAATGAAACTCAAATATTCAATCCTATTGTGTTGTTGGAGCATATTGTTGCAATTTTTTTTCTTGTGACTTTATTTTATTTTTGCAAATCAAGTTCCCAAATATAGACACTCACTGTTTGGGGTGAACGCTTTTAATAAATAAATAAATATAGGAAATGCACACATAAAGTTGGATTTTTTTACTAACACACTGGCACTTGCAGGACAGGAATGCACATCTCAAAGTGCAATCCTGTCAAGTCACAGGCTACTCCTTCATGGCACTTGGTGAAGCAGCTGTAAGGTGGCAATAATCTCTAATAAGATAATGTGGTTAAACATTTATAATTTTCTTTCTTCCAATCCTTCAAAGTTCTATTCAGTGAAGTGAGCATGTGTATGCACTCAAATACTCCTCTGTGGAATGGTATTTGATGAGCTGGCTTCCATAAAAGAGCTGGAGACAGCTACGAGAGAACCATCTGAGTAAATATTGGATCCAGTTTGAATGAAAACAGAAACAGTGTAGTGTAGATTGACTGAAAAAAAAAGATATAAAATTGTAAATATATAACAAGGAGTAAAGAATACCATCATAGCTACTGATAGTACTCCTTATTCTTTTCTTATACATCTTTTAACTAAAACTAAATTACAGATATTCAATTAAATATATAAAAAAAAAAATATATATATATAGCCCAAATCACAACAACAGTTGCCTTGTGGTGCATTATATCATAACGTAAAGACTACAGCAATACAGAAAAAATCCCAGTAATCACTCAACCCTTCTATGATCATATACTGTACTTTGTGGCAGTGGGAAGGAAAAACTCCTTTTTAACAGGAAGACACCTCCAGCAGAACCAGTCTCAGTGAGGAGCAGCCATCTGCCGAGACCGGTTGGGTGTGAGGGAAGGGAGACAGGACAAAGACATGCTAATGAAAGAGAGCCAGAGATTAATAATAACTAATGATTAAATGGAGAGTGTGAGAAGACTTGACTGAAGGAGAAACACCCAGTGCATCATGGGAAGACCCTAGCATCTTAGGCCTTTTGCAGCATAACTTAGGGAGGGTTCATGGTCACCTGATCTAGCCTTAACAACAACAACATAAACAAGCGAGAGGGTGTATGTCTAACAAATCCAAACTGGGAGCTGATTCCACAGAAGAGCAGCCTGAAAGCTGAAGGCTCTGCTCCACATTCTGCTTTTAAATAGTCTAGTAACCACAAGTAACCCAGCAGTCTGAGGGCAAAATCTTGCATGGGAACAGTATGATAATGAGGGTGTGGGTGTGGCAGGGTGAAACTTTTAATTTCCTGAATTCTGGAAGAATTCTGAAGTGCTCTGGTCCACTGCTGATTGGTTAGATGCAATAATGCCACTGTCTGTCACATAGCCTGATCTTTATTGATTGGCTGGGAGAAATCCATGTGGTCCTACAACCTCACAGTGAGGCAGTTCTGATGTCCATTTAAGTTGGATTAGACTTTGGAGTACCTATGAAAGATCAATACCCCCATGTTGCTAAAAACCTAAAAACCCAGAAGTGATTACCAGTGTTTCAGTGTGTTCTTTATGTCTAATATCTTTATTTATATTGGTAAATAGGCTTTAATCAACAGGAGTTTATATATACAATAAAGATATGACCTGTTTTGCAAGTATCTTTATGACTCTGCATTACTCTGTGTTCTACATTGTAATCAATCCAGTCCTACTTGACCACTCATATCTTTATAGAACTGTCAAGTTATTTATTTGTGGTCAGATCTCCTTTGAAAAAGAGATTTTTAATGTCAGTGAGACTTTTTACTTGGATAAATAAAGTATTTATAAACGTAATTGACAAAAACTGATTGCAGTGATTACTTTGTGACATGAATATTCTTTCTGGCTCAAAATGATTTTATTATTCGTGCGAAAGATGTTTGACAAATTATAGGTCAACAAGTCATTTATGACAGTATAAATACTGGCAATCACTTCTTTAGCACAACTCCGGCTGCATCATGTATTTTGTAATAATAATAATAATAATAATTATAATTATTATTTTCACAAGTAACATTTAATAAAAACTAGGAGTGCACCCAGTCTATGATATAAGAAAAAAGTATAATAAAGCCTTTTTTTATTGTTCATTTTTACAATAGGTGGAAATGTTCAGAGTAATGCCAACTCCCTTACTCCATGAGCATTTTTCAATATTCCTTCTAGTGAAATGTCATCACACCCCCTCTGCGCTGCACAAAGGTGTAACCATCGATATCCTTTCATCTGTCCATTGCCAGCTATTATGTTTTGCACAAATGCAAAGTTTTTTCCCTTCTGAACAGACACAGTACATCATTTTTTATTACTTTAATATCCCCACACTATATTTACAGTGTGTGCTAAAAAAAAGCAATAATTTTCTTGTTACTAACCCCTATTCTGAAGTACAATTTTACTAACTCATCTACACAAGGCATTCAGCAGCCATGAACTTAATACCGTAGTTTAAGTAGTATTCTGAGATATTTTTAATTTATTGCCTTTAAAAAGAAGTGGATTAAAAAACCTTTTACTCCCACTTTTTACCCAGGTTTTGCTTGGGCTTAGGCACTACGGTGGCACTATGGGTAAAAAAAAAAAAGAAAAAAGGTCGTGGGTTTGAATCCACCGTCTGGCTGGGGTCTTTCTATAGGGAGTTTGCATGTTCTGCACACGTTTCTGGGTATTCTGACTTCCTCGTACTGTCCAAAGACATGCAGTTAGTGGGGTTAGGTAACAGGTGATTCTGAATTGCCCGTTAGGTGAGTGCAAATGATCTCTCTGCGTTAAACCTGTGAGGGAGTGGTGACCTGTCCTTGGTGTACCCTGCCTCTTGCCCTGTGGAATAGGCCCCCCGAGAAAACAATAAGTGGAAGAAAATACACGGTTGTCTTTTCACAGTAAACTTGGTGACAACCGTGTGACACTGGTTTTTGTCCCATCTCGTTTTCCATTATCTAATGAATGAAAATAAATTTCATTTCAGTGTCTAATTGCAATCCTCTGATGTGTTTGTTTGTTGTAAATTAGAAAAATGTAATGAAGCGTTTAAAACCAATGTTAACTGTGTTAATAACTACAGGCTTGTTTTTAAAAATTAAGTAATCAGCTGCATTTTTAGTTCAGTCAATCCCCTCAGCATCAGAGCAGGGAGGCTGCACTGAAGATGCCTACAGCAGCTCCTCTGCTAAAGCAGTCACTTTTGTAAGTGTTTCCCAAGGTTGTTTCTTCCGCAGAACCACCTTTTCACATCCAGTGAAAATGTAGCTGCATTTTTATTAAATGTAGTAAAGTGCGCTGATGCTTTGAACAGTCTGCCCTGCTGGCCCTGATGAGAGACCACAAACTGTAAACAAGCAGTAACTTCATGTATTTGCTTGACACTTGACAGGGCTTTTAACAGCTATATGTAGAATTAATTTACACTGCATAATTACCAGTAGCAGCACTGCTTGCCCTGATCGTTATCAATACTTTGGTACTGGCGAGTCTGGTACCGGTACTAATTTAATACCGTTCTTAGCTACCTATCCTTATTTAATTGTATCACCTATATTAACCTTTATATTTTCTCCTTGTCTGGCAATTAAAATGATAAACCATAAAGTTGAATTGATGTGTTTCAGGGATGGAGAGCTTCTTTTTTTCTTTTTTTTCTTTTTCAAAGAGGAGCTTTGCTTGTGGAGTGTGAGGTCTAAATGGTATCCTGTGAGTGGGAAGGCTTACAGATATAGTGTTTTGGTTATTACATTCGACAGCAGTGTGAGCTAGACTGCACCACCAGTGGGTCCAATTACAGAACATATCTAATTGATGTTGGAGCTGAACACCGGCTCAGGCCATGAAATGGCACAGAGAGAGAGAAAGACTTGGCAAGGTCTCCACCTGAGCGGCAACCTGCATGGTCAAAATAACAATTAGCTCAGCTCAGCGCATGGTGAGTCATCTTGGCAATCCCACAGTTTGCATACTGGCGCTTGTGTCTAAGCTGCTGTGTTGATTATATATGCAGACACTTCCTTTCATCAGAAGAGGGCAATGTTCACAACCTAACTCCATATGTAAAGCACTGGCGGATGGGCATCTGTATAAGACTCACGCTGTGGTGTTTCTTATTCAAAGCATGTATTAATTTTGTGAACTGTTGCACTTTTATCAAAATCAGCTTTGCACTGCTGCGTTTCTCATGAGATGTTTTTGATTTCCAATCCCCCGACAGTCATGGAGAATTCGTCCGTGTACATGTGCTTCCCCTGCTACCAGGAGTTTAACACCCTGGAAGAGGTTCTCAAGCACCAGTTGACATGCACCGCCGGTGATGAACAGCCAGACACATCTGGAACCAACCCCGTCGATGTCCCGGTGCTGGAGACGCAGGTAAGCTCTGGCACAATCACTACTGTGCCATTTTTGCCACGTGACTGTCACTTTGGATTTTAGGTGCCGAAAAAGGCAGTTAAAAACCTTAAATTATGACAGCGTGGCCCGAAATAACCATGCTCGATCACATAAAAGCCTCTGAATCATATCTCTGGAGAATGACTTTGAAGTGACACACATAACTTTATTCATAAATTCACAATGCTCTGCTACTTATCAAAGTAATTATGACCTTGGTCAGAGCACTTAAGATGGTGTTGTTTGTGATTATTTACTGACTCGTTTCAAGGTGCTGCTGTGAATCACTGTCTGATTTATGTGTACACTGACATCATAATTTTAATCTCAGAGTAACCAGTAGGTCTTTTTGTGTTAGTGAGTGAAAATTAGCTCTAATATATGCCAACAGTGATTTATGGTCGTGGTGTCATTTTCTCTTGTTTGCCCCTAAATGACACTAAAATCTCAGTTTATTATAGTTTTCTATAATGTGGCTACTTTGGTGAAGTTACTTGCCAAAGAGAAAAATCTCCACCATTTTCAGCTGGCTGTACTTTCGGCTGTTTTATTGCATTAGGACTTATTTTAGACCCCCGACCTTTATCCTGATGTACTCACAGAACTTGTGTGTTAAGGTAAGATGATTATTAAACGCTTCAACTGCTTCCTGTCTAGTAATGAGAGAAGAACACATTTGCATGCTGTTTGTCTGAGTAATGAGTCACTAGTGAGGCAGACGTGTGTGGCTGTGCTAAAAGTAGATTATTAAAAGAATGTTAAATTTTTAAATAAAGCTTTACATGTCAGAATGAACAAAAAACATGGTTTGTGTTCTGGATAAACTCTCATTATCTGTACTTATCAAAGTGTTCGTGTCTATAAGATTTTTTTAAAAAGCCAGAGCATATATTTCTGCTTAATGGTGAAGTTGTGTGATGCTGTAGCTGCAGGATTAAAAAAAAATTGCTTAATTTTTTTTAGCTTTAATTGAATAAACCACAGTAGAGGAAAGCAGCAAACATGGAAGTGGAGGATGTGATGAAAGTGGCAGGCCAGAATAATGTCCACAATGCAACATTTACATGTTATTCAATGAGGCTGGCTGAATCACCAGAACGGTCCTCATGCTGCAGTGATAAAGAGTCAGTCTGTAAACAGTGTTTTCTTTTTGACCACCCTACCCTTTCGCTTCTGTGAGTGAACTTTACCATCTATGCCACTTTTTTTTGTGTGTGTGTGTGTTTTCCTTTTGTATTGTGTTTCCTCTTGTATGTTAATACTGCTGTTGTTTTCATTCTTTGGCTTGAAGGGCATTTTAGAGGCCTGTAGATATTTACATAATGCACTGTATTCACCGTTTCTTTTCGGCGTGCTTTCAGGTTTGGAAAAAACCTTTTGGAAATGCATTAGTTCTCTGAAGATGCTTTTTTGAATTGCAGAGTATAAAAGTTGCATAATAAAAAGAGTTATTCCGTTTAACTTTGACGTGTTGAGCTGAGTCTTGCGGTGTAGCTGCCACCTTTTTCTTTCTGTCTTTCTTTTTTTGCTATGACAGCTTCAGAAAACCCACAGGGTTAAAAGCAGCCACAACACCTCGTTTAGGAGTACGGTACGGCTGTCAAAACTTGAGCCGGGACTTCCATCCTTATAGTCTTCACCACACGTCCATAAAACATGGCGATACTCGTGACAGACAGATTGCATCTTGAGAAAGAAGCGCATGAGAAATGCATCGGTCAGAGCGAGTCGTTCTCCTGATAGATTGTTCATGGGCCTTCTCATAGATGAATCAGCTGGAGAAACTCTATAAAACCTGCGTACCTTATGGCTTCCTGGCCCTTGCTTTGCAGTAAGTGGGTTTATTGCAGGCACACTCAATGCATTAGTCAGATTATCATAATTTCTGTTCACATAATGTGACACTGATAAAACACGGACTATACTCTGAGTGCCCTTCTAGTGTTTTTTCTGTGTCATGTCTGTAGATGGTTGCCAGTTAACATGCTGAAGCCAAGGTGGAAGATTTATAGAAAGGTTAATAGATCTTTTGAATGGCTTTGATGCATAAAATTTTATTTATAGATGAGTGCATGTGGAAGTAGAACCCTCCAGACAATGTCTTGAGTGAGCGTGCTTCGACAAAGAACTTATTCTTTCTGTTTAAAATTACTCTTGTACTTAAAATAGAAAAGAATATATATATATGTATGTATGTATAAGAAACACAAGATGCTGTCTGGCTTACTGCAGATTTTTGTTTAGGACATATTCAATTAATATTAATTCTGTATTAGGAAAAAACAAGCTTCAAAAACCACCTTAGCTTTACAACACTTTGAAGTTGTAGAGGAAACACGGGCATGCAAACATTTGAAGATGTTTGCTTAATATTTACCACGGGCTCGCGGACTTCAGGCAATAAAGTGGTGTCAAATGATAATTAAAAGCAGTATGTGTATTATGCTTTTACTTATTCTTATATGCAGTGTTCACGCAAACTATTAAAACCAACTGTCTAATATTGTAGGGAAAACTCAGCATTAAAAAAAAGCTCTTATCTGTCTGGGCATGGACACGGGGCCTCTGGGGGTTGCCTGCACTGTCTGGCAGTGAATCCTGTGGTTTGCAGGATGCTCAATCGGATTGGGATCTGGGGAGTTTGGAGGCCAGGTCGGTGCCTTGAACTCTTTGCCTCGTTTCTTGAGCTATTTCTGAATAGGTTTTGTAGTGTGGCGGGTTGTATTGTCCTGCTGGAGGGAGGTTTCTGCTATTGGAGAGTGCCATTGTGATCTGAAACAGTGTTTGGGTGGCTCACATGTACCACAGTAGCATCCACATTAGGGGTATCAGCAGTTGTTCTTAATTTTTTTTATTGATTAATATTGTGAATGTTAATTGAAATTAGAGATTTGATTGTGAAAAATCTGTAATTATGGGTAAAAAACTCTGTCATCTGCTTCCCAAGCCGCCCAGAATGCGAAGCTGGAGTTTCACCACAAAAGTTGTTTGACTCAGCGCTGCTGGGTGGTTAGCAGAGCTCCGTCCATCCACAGTGCTTTGTACTGTGAGTCAGAGAACAGTGGGACTTTTAAATGAAAATCTTGGCCACATTTCACAGCACTAATCCACATGATTTTCAGAAGCCAAGGTTTACCAGCAGGATATTGATTTTAATGAGATGATCTGTGTTATTCATTTTGCCTCTACCAGTGATTTTAATGTTTGCACGTGTGGGTGTGCATGTGTGTGTGTTTTGTGAACACAGTCAGAATCTTAGTGAAACAGCCAGACCACATCTAAGGGTGGTCTCAGATTCCAGAATACGACAACAGAGAAACTACAAATCATTACAACATGTGAAACATGTTGAACAGCTGTGATTGAGGCAGCTCTGGATGTCTTTAACCTCGACCTTGATTCTCTGTTTTTATCATTCAAATTCGTGGAGGGAGCAAATGTACGTCCCTGAGGAGTGACCCTTCCAACCCCGATGGGCTTTTTGATTGTTATCAGCCAGGCTGAGGCCTTATCTTGGCTGTCTGGAGCTCTCAGGGGATTCTTGGCTCTGAGCACACACTGTTTTAATTGACCTCAGTACCCCAACACTGTATTCTCATTTCTCCTCTACCAGCAAGCATAAAACTGAAAAACAAAGCATGCTGCATTGACTTGTTATTGCAACAAGCCATTTTGTACAAAGAGATAAAAAGCCTCTTTATTCTTTTTTCCTTTCTTGTCTTTGCAGCAACATATAATAAATATATCAAAGACAGAGGCAATCCCACAGATTGAAGTTCAAGTAGGAGATCCCTCTGTGCAGCCTGTTGAAAGTGCTGCCTCTCAGGATGCAGTCAGTGGATCGTCAGACCAGCCCAGGATCCTCTACCAGTGTGGGGATTGTGATGAACTTTTCAAGAGCCTTGTGCTTTGGCAGCAGCACCGTAAAGAAGGGACATGTCAGGAATCTGCCTCTGAGAGCAGGTCAAAACCAGATTCAGAGACTATGCCAGAGACCCACTCAGACCAGAGTGCAGCCTTATCTTTATATTCAGTTGTTGATTCTTCTTTCGCACAGAGTGAAACCAGCAACGACATCAATTCAGAAGCAGTTGAAAAAGCTCTGCATGAGCTGGAGAGGATGGAAGGTACAGAGACCACTTCATCTCAGAGCTCCGATCCTTCTGCTTCTGAGATAGTCTCAGTCTCAAATCCAGATGAGTCGTCTCCCAAGAAAAGGGGGCCAATCAAAAAGCCAAAGCCTGAAGCAGTGCTCTTGTGCGTTGACTGTGGTTCATGCTTTGGCCTGGTGTCGGAACTAGTGGCCCACCGCAAAACCCTACATGGCTTTGAGGAAGCTCTGCACCGCTGCTCTGTGTGTGGGGAAAGCTTCCTAAACACCACTCTCTTCCTCTATCACCGAAAGCAGCACCGACAGAAGGGCGAGGAAAAGGCTGTAGAGGTTACAGAGGTTTTCACTCAGAGCAATGGTGCAGATGAGCAGGACCATGAGGTGCATCCTTCTTCCACCAGTGTCAATTACACTTTCACACAGCCTGAGCTGTTCATGTGCACCCTTTGTCTTCAGAGCTTTAGCGATGAGGGGGGGCTGGTTACACATCGTAAGCAGAAGCACAATCTTAATGAGCCCCTACACACCTGTGCCTACTGTGATTTGAGCTTCATGAACACCACTCAGTACCTGTATCATTGGCGGCAACACCGCTTCATGTCAGTGACAGAGGTGGTTGTTGGGGAGGGAACCGGTGTTGAACCAGCTACCACTAAACCTCAGGACAGCCCACAGAGTGCAAAGCGACTGCTTTCTTCACCTGCTTCAGCTGGTGAATCAGGTTCCCCCCTTTCTAAGAGAAGCAGGCCTTCCTTCAGGATCCTGAGTGCTAATGCACTTAAAGGTAAGTGGGTTTCAGTATTTTGAAAATTCAGATGGATTTTATGGGTGGTCCACGTAGCCTTGTTTTCTCAGAGTAGATTTTTAAAATCTGTTCGGAGAAAACAAGGCAGTAGTTGCAGTATCTTTTTGGTTTTCAACAGGCTTGGCTTTTCTTTGTTCAGGAAACAAGATTTTAGACGTTAAAGAAGAAGAGGGCAGCACTGGAGCAGACTCCGACAACACCAATCATCCTCCACCTGCCAAGCTGCTCCAGGACTGGGCTCGAACACCACTCCCGCACGTGTGCCCCTACTGTGGCAAAACCTTCACCCGGCGCGTCTTCCTCCGCACGCATGTCTACAGCCACACTGGAGAAAAGCTCTTTACCTGCAAGGTGCCAATCAAAACTTCAATCATAATGGCTCTTTCTTGAGCCTCAGGAATGATTTGCATTTCTGTTGTGCAGCTGACTTTGATGAGATGATGTAATGCTTTGAAGTGAAGGCTGACACCTTTGGCTCATTATGTTTGACACATTTCTTGGTGTCTCTGCACAGTGATGTCTGTCTCAAAAAACAAACAAACAAAGAAGAATCCGAGCAAATGAAAATGTCCAGAAAAGTTTGGGCGTTTCTGAGCAAATCACTGATTTGATTAAACAATAGAAAGCTGGTGAAGTAGAGGGGGAGCAAAACAGTTTTTACACAGCACAGTTATTGTGTGTTTTTATGTTTTTGTAAATCTGTGAAACATTTCATGTTTATTTAAAACATCTGGGTTGTAGTTCTCTTACCCTTTTTTTAATTTCAAAAACAGGATATATGACTTGCCCAGAGGTGTTCATACTTTAACATGCAACCGTGCACAACTTCATTCTCTTCCAAAAACGACTTCAGACTTTTGGCACTAATCCTGATTATTGTTTTTGTGAAGGTCTGCACAAAGTCCTTCACCAACTCGCAGAGCCTGCTGCGCCACAGCATGAGCCACACGGGCACGAAGCCCTTCAGCTGTGATGTTTGTGGCAAAAACTTCTCCCAGGCAGCCACCCTGAAGAGACACCAACGCATTCACACATCAACGCTGCCTCGTCGCAAGCGTGGACGCAAACCAGTACGGTTTCCACCCTTTAATATTTAGTGAACTAATTGAGTTTTATTTCTAATAAAAGCTAAATTTAAAAGAATCGTTGTGAATAGCTCGCTGGGGAAAGCCTTTTTATTGACACTGATTGTTGCGTCTCTCAATGCAGGTGTGTAGTTTGGACAACGAAGGAGCTGCTCATCTCTTCCCTTGTCCTAACTGTCCTTCACGCTTCAACACTGAGGATCAGCTTAACCATCACAAGTAATAACACCTTTCTGGCTTTATTAAATCATTTTTGGCAACTCGTATTTGCAGGCGTTTGTGGAAATAACTAGAATGTGTCAGGCTGATGTCAATATTCAATCAAATTTGTTTACCAAGTAACTACATTAAAATTACATTTCCAAACAGAACGCAGGACAGGATTTAGATAAACCTCCCCCCCTCTTGCCAGAAGCTGTAAGAGCTGAGCCGTGTCCGACCACTGAGCAAGACCTTTAAGCTGTGTAGCAAACACACCGAGATGTCTGTGTGCCCCTGAGCCACATATGATTGACAGACGGAGGCCCAGTAAATTAAGATGAGAATGATAACGGCACAGAAGTTTAGAAAGAGCCTGGTCATGTCCTACCTGGCTGAACAAGGGGGGAAAGGATGTACACTACTGTGTGTATACGCACGTGTGTGTGTGTGTGTGTGTGTCTGACTTAATATAATGTAGAAAGTGCATACCTGATTATGCTCTCATGAATGTGAATGTTTTAGGAAAATACATCAAATATGGCTCTTTCTCGATAAAACCAAAAGATCATTATTAAAACATTTAGGTTATTAATTGTGCTGATGGTTCTTCAACCAGTGAACCAGTTTCTGTTGAATTATTTATGGGGGGGGTCAACATCAGTTTATGGGTTAATAAGTAATATTTCTCATTATTTTTTTGATGATCAGTAAATGGTTGAAAGTGAGTGGAGAAAAACAGCTCACCGCAGTGTCTGAGATGACATCCTCAAGTTCACTGGGTTTTTTTTTGAAAACCTCTCTAAAACCTGAAGATTCTCATTCTGAAACCTGTTAACTCAAGGCTCTTTACCACTTTTACTGTGAGCTTTAAAGTGCAACACACTCTTTTTGTGAGCACGCTCTATGCTGAGACCTTGAGTGAAGATTGTTGCGGGGGTTTTTTTTCTCTTAATAGTCCCAAGTTCAGAAATAAACTTTTGCACATAAAAATGTATTTGGCTTCCTTTCAGAAAAGATGAAGGTATCAAACTTCTCCTTAAGCTCCCAGCAAGAAAGCAAACAAGAGTATTTCCAAAATATTCGAGTATTTTTTAAAGAATGAGAACGGTATGGAAGTCGTAGACGCTTACGGAAGCTACAGCATACAAATTTGTCTCAGTTGCGTGTAAAAAGACTTAATGTGCTCATCTTATGCTGACGGACACATCAGTGAATCAACCTAATGTCTTAACTCTGGTCAGTATATGCCTACTCTTAACACTGATACTCTGCGCACGACATGACCCACGCTCATCAAAGAACATCTGCCTTGGAGGGGTGAACCTGACTCGGATTTTAATCCTTTCCGGTTGCCTCGAGGTCAGCTGTCCCTAAAATATTGAATTCTGTTCTCACTGAACAGGGAACAGGGAGACTCTGGCCTTGGAGGGTCCTTGCACATAACCTCTAGAGTCCTGTTTTACTTCAAGTGACTTGTTTGCTTAAGAATATTTTCAGAATCGTTACCTAAAGCATTAACATTGTGGCAATGTAATACAGATACTTGTATGTATGCAATATTTAGCGAAGAGTACGTTTGTGAGAACTAAAACATCATCCGTGTTCGTTCTGATTATCAGAAGCTGCACAAGGAAGAAGTGTTTTTTTTTCTTCTTGCTGTAAAAGCAGGCCTGATGCAGGAGTAGGTGAATCCATCCTAACACTTCTCTCCTCCCCTAAGGCTATACCCTGTGTAACATTATGCAATGGATAAATATAGTCTTTCATGTCTAACCCTGACTCCTCCCAGTTTACTGCTGTTCTTTTATCTCCTGCTGTTTGTACACTATGCTGGTACCCCGCATTTGACCTGATGCACAGCTAAGTACATACAAGGTGGCAGATTACAACCAAAACACGACCTTAATTACACCTTTTTTATCTGTCTCCGAATTAGGTCCTCTTAAATATTTATATTGGGAGCTATAATTATTTAATCGTGTATATGATTATGTCCTTGGCCTTTGAGGTAAACGTTTTTCACTCCATTTGGCTGTAGCATTAAAAAAAAGCGTCAGTGTGTGTTTTCTGTGTGTTTGTCATCTTGAAAACTTGAGAATGCTTCTGTGTTTGAACAGATTGCTCCACACGAGCCACCCGTTCCCCTGCTCCGAGTGTGGGGAGGCCTTCAAACGCAGGAAAGACCTGGACCTGCACTCCCTCATACATCAAGGTAAGAGTTCAGAATTTTATCTTTTTATGGTTAGCAGGCTCTGGCCTAGTTTTCTTTTTATATTGATTTTCTTTAGTGATATTTACATTTTATTGACCTTATTCTTGTACTTCCAGTTTGGTGAGCAATCTTTTTTTTTACCATTTACTTGTAAAACATTAGTCATTGTTTTTACAGCTTACTCTGTAAAAGGATGCCATAATGGACTCACACAATTCTATGGAGCGCTCTACGATTTACATCTATCAATGCAAAATGAAGAAACTAAACTTGAAAATTAATTCATTTCACTTCATGAATGGGAACAACACCCTTTAATGTTCATCTCGTAAACACCTGAAAATACTTTCTGGGGCTCTGCTAGTTAGTCGTGCTCCCAAGAGGGATAAATCACTGAGGATCTGTGCTGCACTGCGCGGTGTAACCTAAAATCAGGTGCCATTCAAAAAGAAGCAGAAGGAAAATTTTAATTAAGACACTACCAGTGCTGCAGCTGATGTATAGATTTAAATAAAATTAATTATATCATTTCTTTTTACAATAAAATACTTCTAGTCTGTGGTTAGATGAAAACCAAACCAAAACATGGGTGCAGCTTGACACTTTTGCTTTAAAAAATTGGGGGGATGAAACTTACTATATATTCTTACTGTGACCTTCAACTCTGACCTTGAATATGATTGCCAGTGTGTGTATAAATAGAATTATTCACTTTTTTCCGAACCCTGAGCATATTAAAATGTTATTTCGTGTGATCTACAAATCAATTTCAGAAACAAGTCACTCGACTAAATACGTTGGCGTTTCTCGTAACAAACGTGCCAAACATTTGTAAGACAGGATTTGTTAGGACAACAAAAGCTGTCTTACGCCACAGTGGTGTGATCATGTACCTGTATTAATGGATCCAAGGTTTAATAAAAAGTGACATTAATTTATAAAATTAAATATGTATTAACCCTCTTTGGCAAGTTTACAGTATCTCACTTCTCCTGGAATATCACTCCGTGGTAACCTGTTCTTGAAATGCTGATTTGATCTGATCAAGCACCACAAAGGCTCCATAAAACATGCTATATGCAGAGCCAAGAACATCATCAAGGACTGCTCCCACCCTGGCTTTGACCTGTTTGACCTCTGCAGGAGCATCAAAGCCAGAACAAACAGACTCAAGAGCAGTTACGTTCCCACAGCAATAACCACTCTATCACTCTGCAGTTTGCAATATCTGATATTAATCCACTAGTGAGATACACACCACCTATCACATGTATATACCTATATTATCATCATTCTGTTCTATTCTGTTTTGGTCAGCTGTTTGTGCCACTACGTTCTTCATGAATCTTGGGCTGTGTAGGCAAAGGCATCCTGTGCCCTTCAGTGAATTGCCTTTTATTTGCATCAGAGGGACCAGCATGAGGCATACCCTCTCTGTCTGTGTATTGTCCAGGCTTGGAGAGGTCAGACCTAGACTTAGAGCCTGTGCTTTCTGTCACCATCTGTGCTCAAACTTCAGAAAGTTTGATCACAATTGTGGAACTACTGCTGTTTCACAACAGCATTACCCTCTCCAAACAAGTTCTTCTCAGTCCGATGGTGAGGAGCTTACGGTCAGCTTGGTGGGCTGACCACGTGGACAGTGCTGAGAACCATGCGGTTCGTCAGAGGATGAACAGGATAGTCAGTGTCATGGCCGTCACGGCTAGCTGCAGCCCAGATACCATATGTGAGTGATATCTGGGCTGCAGCTAGCTGGTTATCTCTGCACACTTTTGTTCAGTTCTCTTGTTCGGATGAGACTATTCCTTTGGCTCAGTTTTTTTCTCAGGCGCGTCTGACCTGCACTAGAGGACCCGGGTCAGACTTCGGTTCAGTGGCTGCTCTGTGAGCTGCGCATGTAAATAAGTCCCATACTGTTGACCGAAGGAGAGAGAATTATTATGTCTCTCTGAAGAAGACAAACAAGACACAACACCATGCACGTGGGCTTGAAGAATGAGAAGATGAATGTGGGTGTACAAGTGCAGATAGTCTTCACATATCTCATTACAGGTCATCTGCTTTAAAGGTGTGAATAGCTGCTTCAGTCAGGACACACATGGTGGCACAGACCCTTCTACACAAGAGATACTACAAAGTAATTCAGAATATCTTCATATATGATTTCAAGCCATTTCTGCATGCCATCCTTCCAGTCACTGGTGGTTGATGGATGTGGATCTTACATAGATTGTACAATTGTGTCTGAACTGGAGATATAAAATGGACAGGGCAGCATACAGTGAGCACAGTATCTCACTTCTCCTGTTTTGCTGTGTTTTTGTCTGTGTGGCCCTTTAGCAGTGAAACAGTGAGGAATTCTGGTGAACATGCCAAGGACCCAGATGTCCACGTCTCATTGTAAAAGAAACCAATTAGAGTTGATTTTCGTTACATATTTCATGCACTAATTGATTATAGAATAATGCAAACTCTGCTAAAAGTGACCCCCAACTGTTTGCTTCTTGTTTATTTACTAGCAAATGCCCAGGGTATGTGCATTGTTCAGTGCATTAGGTCAATGACTTTCCATTGATTGGTGTGCCATGTGGAGTGGAAGGAGTAAGGTGGAGGCAAATGAATTGGGTCAACATGTTGACACTTCATCTTAATCAGGAGGGTGTTGGCACAGCAACCTCATTAGTTAAGCTTGAAGAGTCAGCGTGCTGCAGAGGTCAGAGGTATGTGGCTCCCCCAAGAAAAATGATTGGGGAGATTGATCTATTGATCCATCCAGGGCCATAGGCTGAGATTGCCCTTATTAAAGGTTTAATTAGAGGGTCTCAATTGGGAGCAGAGTGGATCACCCCCACTGGGACAGATGGTGCAGATGGTTAGCAAATTGCAAGGTATTGGCATGGCAGCCTATGGACTTAATGATGAACCATCAGTGTCAGCAGTTTCCCAACTAGATGTTTAAAAACTACCCAGTGAGTGAGGAAGTTGGGTTTACTCTGCCAGAATGTAACCATGACACCAGCTGTGATGAATCAATTAGATGATGAATAATCTATTTGAAATAAGATGAAGGTGCAATATAGTGCCCTTACTGTACAGTTTTATAATGTCGTCTAGCTCAGATAGCGACATTAATTAATCAAAAAAATTTGTAGCTGATTAATAAAAAATAACTTGTTTAAATTATTTATACAATAAATCAAATGTTTATTAAAGTTATGTGTGACCCGTTGACTAGTCAGCAACAACTATACTAATTGGTTAAACGTAGTTTTTTTTTATTCATTTACATCTTAGATGTTATGCAAGCCTGAGATGGCAACATCTTTCACTCTGTGATAAGTTGCAAACAAGCAACTTTGAAAGCAACACAGATGGCAGCGTGCAGTACCTTAAGAAAAATAGCTGTTTTATGTAAACCGTTTCAAAATAAAATACAAAAAAATCTGGTATATATCTATTCTGCAAAGCTGTCTTAACCTGAAGCTGCTGGTGACACTGCTAATGTCCGCCACACTTGGGGAAATTAATCTGATGTGTGTGTGCAGTGTTCTACATGCCAGAAATTGCCAAACATTTTGGTGTCATTTAAAATACTATTTGGTTATCAAATAATGGGATTAAAGGTTTCGAGTAGCTCATGAACACATGCAGTAATTGTGCAGACAGCATTTGACCTCATCCATTAGATCGCTCCCTTTTGACTGTTATCTGAGTGTGTTTTAATAGTCTAGTCAGTTAATTAAATTTACATTTCTTCTGTCATTCAGTCAGCTAGTACGTTAGTCGCTGGGAACATCTGTAATGAAAAGTTCTCAGAGCCCAAGGTAATCAAAGTGTTTGTGTAACACCAAAAGCAAGTATTTTGTTTTGATTATGATGTGATATAATTGGGAGACATGTTGAAATGCACTCGGCTAAAAAAATTTTTTTCTATTTGCAGACATGATTGTAATACCTAACCTTCACTTAGCTTTACTCTAATTCTGATGACTAAACTAACAGTACTATTTTGCGGTTTCTAGTCTTCAGGATCATCTTTTATTTTGCAGCAGCGTAATATTAAACATTCAGTGACTCGGTGACTTAATTGAAGGGACTAAAAGTTAATAAACTGTTCTTTAAAATGACATTGATACAGTAACTCTTTTTAATGGTGATCGGCTACATGAACAGGAACAGGAGTGGCCCTCCAATCTCATTGTACAGCTGTATTTTCTATTCTACATCTGGCCACTGCTCAATGTGTTTAATGAGGTCCGGCCTGATGTCAACCTGGCACAGAGAAGAGCAACAACTCGTCACAGCTGACTTCAATAAATGTTAGCCGGTTTTGTTGTCTTTGTGAATCATAAAATGGACCGCTGGTCATTTTTTAATAGGCATGCTAAACCACAGGTTGTTTTAACAATCTTTACAACACAAGTTTCATGTTTTGCACCTCTTTGTCACCTGTTTGTCGGATTGAAATCATAAACATTAAACAGAGGCCAAATTATTTGTTGACTCTGGGTGCAACTGACTGTTTGGCCACTGTTGCCGATTCTGTATGTACCAACTGTCAGTACACGAGTGTTGGCCAAACGTCTACTAGCAGTCAGCAAGCTCAAACCAACCATCAGATATCAACATGGCCATTAGCTTGTGGTATGAGGAGAAATTATCACCACCTGTCTAAAATCTGACACTGTTCCATTTCAGACAAGCAGCCAGTGACCTGCCCTCACTGTTCGTCCCAGTTTATCAATCAGTCAGTGCTGGAAATCCACCTGCAGCGTTGTCCTACGACAGAAGAGGAGAAGAATACTGGCCGTGGGAGGGGCCAGGGCCGGGGACGCTGCACTGGACAGGTTGGAAACATTTTTTTAAAAAATCAGTGTCTGTGTGTGTTTTTTAAGGTCCCCTCAACCTTTAAAGATAGTGTGAGTCTGTGTGATTTGTTTTTCCAAATCAAATAACTGACAGTCAGGACGGCGTGGGGGACGTGTCCACTGTTGGAATCGCACTGTGACATTGTGGTTGCAACAATCAGATGATGACGACACCGGTTTGTCTCCCTCTCGTCTCCTTTCCCTTCGTTTCTTTATTCCTCCCTCAGATTGAGTGTGACCTTTGCGGACACCGTTGCATGACCCAAGAGGGCCTCGACCTTCACCGTTTATCCCACACAGGCCAGACACCTCTCAAATGCCCAGTGAGGCCATGCCGCCGCCGATTTATCTCCAACAGTGCCCTGGAGGAGCATGTGCTGGCGCATTTTCAAGGAACGCTCGGCAAGTCCAAAATCCGACCCCGCTTCCGCTGTCAGATTTGCCACAAGGAATTTGCCTATAAATCCACCTTCAGCGTTCATATGAGGACGCATACTGATGAGAGGCCCTTTGAGGTAAGAAGCACAGTGGCGTGCACTTGTGTAAAGGTAGTTTCTTTCAGTATTGTATCTCTCCCTCTTTATACAAGGTCTTCAAATGTTTAAAATACCTGCACTTCAAATTGAAACCTAGAGCTGCCTCATCTCTCCATGGTCATACCAGTTCATAGCTGTGGCCATCTCTCTGGTTCCGGACCATGGCCATTTGTGCAGAGTGTGTCCTGCGGGTGTTTTCTCCCCTCCCTGTGTACCTGTGATTAATGGCAGGGCTGAGTTAGGGCCTGTCAGCTCCCCTCTGTGCCTGTTACTATTCTGGGATTCGCTCCCTCTCCCTCTGCTGCTCTGGTGACGAGGCAGGACATCAACTATAGACCCACCCAAGCCCATCTCAGCTGTAGAAATTGATTTAATATTTGTGGCTTCGCTTTGAGCCATGATCCATCAGGCAGGCTAAGGACTGCGGTTCAAGGAGCACTGGTTCTCAAACACAGAGCCAGTTTACGGGGATACATTTTAATTTATATCAAATACACCTTGTGTTCCTGAAGGAACATCTGTGTTTGCTCAGTTTGTAAAGAGCAAACTCCCCAGGAAAAGTAATTATATTAGACTGTATTTCATGGAGATACTGAAGCTGCAGCTCTGTCAATAGGGATTGCTGTTTCAATCTGAGTGTCCCCAGTGAGAATCAAAGTAAAGCTCAATACTGTTATTCTTCTGTAGTGCTCCAGGTTTAATCATCTAACTACTTTTATTTCATTGTCTGCGCTCAGTTGGGAGCGAACAGAACAAATGTTGGTTTTGGAGGAATGATACAGTTGAACTGCTGATTACTGAAATGGTTATTTAGAAAAGTCAAGCTCTGGTAACATTTTTTTGTTGTGTAACTCTGTAATTTATTATATTTCCCTTACATGCAGAGCTGCAGGGCTTAGTTGAATTGATTATTTCAGCGACAGAATATTAATCATTAGACTGTGACAAAGCTGCAAATGACAAATGTTCTCTGGCTTCTGCTTCTTATATGCTGATATTTCAGCTTTTGTCAGGTAAAACAAGATATTTGAAGACATTTTCTTTTTATATTGTGTATTGATGTCTTATTGACTAAACAGTTAATGGCTCGTGTGGAGGGGAAAAATAAATTAGAGGACTGATGATGAAATGCTTATATTGCTTTGTATTTGTCCCTCCTCCTCACTTTTCCCAATCTTATTTTCTTTCTGCTCTTTCTGTGTCCCAGTCAGGAGTGCTGCATCTGCAGAAAAATGTAAAGAGAGGTTTTAGGAATTAATTGCATTCGAGGTTGTGTGCAGGCAGACTCGTGATCATAACTTTCTTGCCTCTCTCTTACTTTTTCTTTATATTTTGTTCACTTATCTCTTTTCTGCACTCTCCTCTGTTCCTCCACCAGTGCGCCACGTGTGGTAAGCGCTTCCGCCAGCTGCCCCATCTGCAGGATCACGAGCGTATCCACAGCGGCGTTCGGCCTTTCTGCTGCTGGATTTGCGGCAAGAGTTTCAGCGTCGCTGCTCGCCTCACCGAGCACGCCCGCACCCACAGCGGCGAGAAGCCCTATCCGTGCCATCACTGTCCTGCTGCCTTTCGCTCTCGTTCCAACCTGGATAAACACATCCGACTGCACGGGGACCTGCCTCCGGAAACAGCTGAGCAGGTGGTTAATGCAGCTGAAGCTGCTCAGGTTCAGAAGGTGCTGGAGGGAGCCAAGGCGCTGTCTTCTCTGGCCACTGCAGAGGAGGTTGAGTCTGCCTCTGTGCAGACCATTTACGTGCTGCAGGGAGCCGAAGGGGGTACTGAGACGGTAATGATCCCATCTGATCAACTCACTGGCCTGGGAGCGTCGCAGGTTGTCATTCTGCCCTCCTCTGTTCTGGGAACTCAGGCCATCACTGTTCCCACCATCACCATGGACGGGAGCGAGATCACCATGGTGGAGACGAGCCAGTCACCACAGCATACCATCGAGTTCATTATGGAGGAGACTGTTTGAAGGTAGCTTAGAAACTGTCCTGGACATCAAAGACTCATAGTTGAGAAACACTGAAAAATGAATTGCTAATGGAGACTTCTATGAACTGATAATTTTGGCAGATGATGTAATTACCCTATATGTTTATAGCCTGGCAGGTTTCTAAGACAGCTCCCTACCTGTGTAATACATTTTCTTGAGCAGAATTGAATGATATGGAGGAAACATCCAGGAGAACACCTTAAATTAGCCTTTCAGACTAATAGAACCGTTTGTGAAAGTGGCCCTCAGTTGTGTGCATTTACAGCTTCTGTTTACTACGGGAAGACGTGGTCATCCGTGAAGCATTTTCTGCTTTCTTTATAATAAAACGCTTCAGCATTCACTCTGTGGATTGTGTGCGCCCATCATTTTATTAGATGGATGACAAGAGGGCAGTGGCCTCGTCTCATCAGACGGGATAGGCTTTCGTGCTGTAAATTGGCACCTCTGGCATCTGACAGACATTGTGAAGTAACTTCTGCTGAGAAACACAAAGACTCACTCAGCAGCAGGCAGTGTAGAGATTCTCAAACACACACACACACACACACTAATGTTAGTAAAAGGCACAATGAAGCAGAGTTATGTGTGCAGATCAACTCTAATGCTCCAATAATTTGTAGGACATTACATTATTGATTTGTTTTGTTCTGTAATTAAATACAATAATAATAGGAATACAGCCAGATTTATTATGATTTAACTGAAGTAGAGCATTATGCAGTGGCAAGTAGTGTAATGAAATTATCTAGCACTTGCTGTATAGTTATCAAAAATAATGATCCTATTTGTGTCTGAATTGGAAGAGGCATAATGTGATATAAGTTTTGCCAGCGCTGCAGTAGCCCATTATAGGCTTCTAAAGTGCAGTTTATGGCTGTCTCCCACCCAGTGATTGCTGACAGGGGGGTTTGAGACCACACACACGCAAAGGCACTCAGTCTTAGTTTGTTTTCATGTCATGGAGGCAGAAATGCTGATGATTGTGCGGGTAACTGAAATGGGGAAATGGCAGTATTTTTGCAGAGTGAGACGCACATCAGGAAATAGAGGGCTCCCGAGGAGCAAAAAGAAGCCAGTGCCAAAACTTGAGCTGCTTTTCACTGCCTTTTTTGAGACAGTCAAAAACCAGTGAGTCAATAAATACATGTTTTTTTTTTTTTCCCCTTCCTGGCAAATCTTGAGAGCTGATATTCTGGTGGAGTGCCATTTATTATACCTGCTGCTTGACATTGAAACAAAACGACGTAATGAAATTGCTGATGCGGGCGGGGAAATCACGAGACTTGCAAGCTCCATCAAGGCAGCATAAATGTCTCTTTGATCTACAGAAGACTGTGTTCAATTTTTAGCTCAGACTTAACCTTTAAATGGCTTTTATTTTTAATCCAAGTTTGTTATTTTTTAAAAAGTGTCATTTAATCACTACTTTTCTAGCATTTAAAGAGTTTTCTTCTTGCAGCATATGTGTTTTAATATGTTAACTGCCAAAACAAAACTACAGTACTGTCTTCATCCACCCCTCATTTCTATATATTTTCAAGGAAATGCTTGCAATCATTTCTAAACGGTACATAAGGCTAGAAACAATTTGTACAATTTAAAGAAGCTTGAAAGTCAGCATAGTATGATGACCTTTATTCTTTAAAGCAGTCTGAACTCTTTTGAGCAAACTTTGTAATTTCTTTAAAGCTAAAGTCAGTAATTTTTTAAGGTTATTTAATAGAAAAAGGGATACTGTACTCATAAATATACATAGATTAGTTTTGTAATACTGTCTTCCAACAAACATGCCATTTCATAAACTTGGTCTATTAAAATAGATAGGAGCAGGTCTGCATTCTGTGGAAGCTGCCATGTTCACTCGCTTTATTACAATACAACTAATGGCGTTTTATGCATGTAGCTAGAGGCCGGCCACATACATAGTACACTTAGTAGGTGGAAATGCATTTAAATTTGTGCTTGCACCTTCAGACTCAAGATAAAAACCATCATATTGTTGCAATTTAATCAATGTCAGCAGATTAAACATTCAACCCTCCTGAGGAGGCAGCTAAGCAACAACAACAGCTGGTCATAAGCTAACATGCCCATTAACATCTTCAATTAGGTCTTCAAAGTTACACTTTCCATCTGATAGACAGTTTGTCAGGTCCACTTCAAAAATTATTTCACTAATGCAGGTCAACAGCAGCAAAAACAGCAGTGCTTACCGACAGTTTGGCATATCTTCAGCAGCTCACCTTGGGAGGGGCAAGAAAACAGCTCAGCCGACTGTGATCTACTGACATCTAGTGGTGATATTCTACACACTGTAACTTTAAGTCATCTTCAGGAATAGTTCACCAGGCTTCTTGAATGGCAATCAACACTCCTCTTAATGTTGGCTAATGTTGTGGTCCAACGCTCTGGGAGAGCCAATCAATGATCGTTGTCTTTATATCCAGATGTGCTTTTACAACATCAGCAGTGTGTGTGGGATCATTGTGAGGCTGAAAAATGAAGGTGGCATTGCATGGTGGATTAGCATCTAGTTTTGGTACTTTTCTGCGCTCATAATTCCATCAGTTTTGACATGTTGTCCAACACCACTGGCTGAAATGCAGTTCCAAACCATGACAGAGCCTCCACCGTGCTCTACAGCTGGCTGCAGAAACCCACTGACTTCTCCCCTGACCTCAACAAATCTTTAGCCCTACCACTTCTTTTGTCCTACTGTCCAGTTTCCTTAATATCTTAAGAATGATGATGCAATATGCCAACTTTTCTGCTAATAGCCCTTTGGGAATTGCCTTGTTGATGCAAAAATTAATTTGTCTATCAAACTGGGTTATATTTGGCATTCTTTGCTGCTATCGAAGTGCCTGCTATCTGTTATGTGTAGACAAAAGACTGGTTCATCCCTTAAGGTAGGTATCTTTTTTTTATGCTTGAGTGATTCATAGTTTAGTATTAAGTGTCTTAACCACCACCATCAACAACAAAACACATTTCTCTGAAAGTGACGGGTTCTGGTACTGGACTGAAAATTAGTAAAAAAAAAAAAAATAGACCTTCAGAAAACCTCAGGAGACCACTTTTAAAAAAAACTGGTTCCTGGAAAGTAAAATTTAAAGAAATCAGGAGTGGTTCAAGACATTTGCACAGTACTGCACATATTCAACTCTTAAATTTTAGGATAGACATAAATGAGCTGCATTCATTAAAATGATTTACTATAATGTGATCAAATCTTCCATTGTCAAGTCGATTGCAGCGTTTGTGAAAATGGAGCCTTTAAAATGTTGCACGGAGCTGGTGCTTGAACAAAGATGCAGAAACTTAACTGAGGTTATTTTTCACAAAAATAGTGAGATTCAGTCATTACAGGCTGGATCAAAGTCGCTGTGGAATTTAACAAAACAGCTTTGCCGCAGTTAAATTAACTGACAGTTTAACTCGACAGATCTCACCACAGTAACTGATTTACATGTACAGTTCACGGAAAATACACTTCTGTTAATATGCTTTCATGTGCAGTGATCGTTGCAATTATGCTTTTAAATCATGCATGGCTTGTATAGGCTGTTAAAGCAGGGAGAGATGAGGGGATTTTTATTTTAATACAAGCAAATGAAATGGACAATTATGCAGCCACATAACCATCAGATTCAGGAGTGTCCTCATTGAAAATGTAACAACCAGAAATGAGCACACGCAGTAGCTTCTCTCACCCTGGGCATCCCTTTGATTCTCACTTCTTCTTGTATCATAAACACTAAAAATACCTAAGTGACCCTCTGGAGAGGATGTGCATGTTCAGCTTTTAGCTTGCAGCAGCAAACTCGCTGACATCACAGTGTCCCGAGCAGGTGGAGGACGCCACGAGCGCCGTTTCTGGCTTTCATCTCCAGGTAAGCGTAGCGCAGTCAATATCATGTTTTAAGCGTGGCCTACAAAAGCAGTCTGCAATATTTGGAGTACTTTTATTTACTTTTTTACTTTTTCATCAGATGGTTTGGCATTTCTGGAGGCAAGTGAGTTATCTTTATATACCACTGTTATTATACATTTTAGCAATAAAGCCACACCTGAGCTGTGCAGGTAATTTCTAACGAGCCAATCAGTTTAACCAACTTCTGTAATTTATTCATAGTGCTACCGAACAATTTCAGTTTTTTAGAATGACTTGAACAATCAAAGTGCATTTTAGCTTCATATTTTAACCATCAACGTTTGTTCCAGCATTTTCAGCCATCTTTTTTTCTCTCCTTTGTAAAGACCCTACAATATTAGAGACCTCCAACAATCAGATGTTCCTCTTTACATGGGACTGCACAGCATCTTTATCCTTTGTTCCTCTGTCCTACAGGACATGCACTTTCCAAAAGCCTGACTTTTACCCGTTCTATATGAAGGGAAGGCTTTTTACTATAGGAAGAAGTTTCGCCTGTATAAAGTCACACACATCAAGGAAAGTTACAAGTCACCAAAAAGTCACAAGTTTTGCAGATTTTGGTGAGTGTGATGGAAACTATCACAAAAAAAGTGCAGCAGCAGTATATTCTGAGAAACAAAGGGGGAAATGTGGTGTGAAGTGATACGGTATACGTGTGTCATAATTGGATAAAAAATAAAGTTGTCATATATGGCTTAAAAAAAGGTATGCCAATCTATAATACATCCAAAGTGAAACCCCAAAAAATGTTACCAGCCTGAAGAGCAGCTAAATAAAAGCTTGAAAAAATTCAGACTACCTCTCAGCATTGTTGATGTGTCCCACTTTGTCTCACACAAAAACAGTGTTTGCCCCACATTTTGTTTGTTACCAACACCCTGCCTATGGGCACGACTTGGTGATGGTGGGGAAAACAAAATCCCTTTGTACAGGAAAAAGCCTCTAATCAGGCTCAGGGAGGGGGAGTCATCTGGCACTGCTGGGGGGGGGGGGGGGGGACAAACAAAGGGAGAGCGGGCGAC